>JASDQU011506292.1:0-16874 GCA_032191745.1 Picea mariana | reverse complement strand
GATATTGGTCTTTTTGTGTTTGTTATCTCTATATCCATATGCTTATGATTTTAGTTTGTATTAGTTTAATTATTTCTTATAGTTTTCTTTTTCTTTCTCTAACTCTTTCTTCTACAGCTGTCATGCTCAGCAAGACCCAACTGGGCATGTAAGCATCTCTTATTTTCTCACCAAGGTAGTGAAAAGGGTGCAACACTTGGCACACGTGAAAGACACATAGGATCGTTGCTTTGTGAACATGTTCTTCATTTGATTTTCTTTAAATCATGAAGTTCCTACTTTGTACCGCATGTTGAATGATGAGAGATCCCTTAATGCTCTCCTTTCAGCGGGTCTCCTTCCATCGACTTCATCTCATCTATTATAGAAACAAGACCTAGAGTCTTATGAGTACCTTGAGGCTTGCAGTCATTAGTGGTAGGTTCTCTCACCATTGACAGTTGGGAATACATCAATGTCTCTCGATCGATGGGTTCTTCAACTGTTCGACCCCGAATCCTTTATTCACACTTGTAAGAATGTACTCGATGCCTTGATACCTACTTTCATCATCGGTATTTTTTCTCTCATTTCTTAACGGTATACCTCAATGACCGGTAATCAAACGAAGTCTCATTGTGTTCGACCTCAACTCCTTTATTCACATAATGTAGACTTTCACCTATGGCAGATGGTGTAGAAGAATTGAAGAAATCAGTATGCGACCGCAACTTTCCTAAGTTGTTTCTTCCTTTTCATTGGACCAGTACCTATGTGACTTCAGCGATCATGGGAGATCAGATTTTACTCCATTGTATACAGATATCTTCAGATTGATTTTGAGACTGGTTCTACTGGGCCTTGTTCGTGACTATGAAAACCTTTGGTATGTAACCTCATTTGTATGTGCCTATTCATGGCCATGGACCATTGTTTGGTATATTTTCACATGGATTAGTAGTATAATTCAAATTGGCAGCCATGTATGCAAAGTCCGTATAAATTGTAATAAGAAACTAGTTCTTCTAGCTGGTTCCCCATCACTCCACTTATGGGTTTTTATAATGTATTTAGGCCATTGTAAATACTCCTCTTACCTCACACATTAGGGGGGATCTGTTATAGAAATATTTTCCTCACCCCATGCAATCTTGCACATAAGGCCTTTTTCCATTTCCCTATGCAGACTAGTCATCCCTTTTTGCAAATCCCAGAGATAAAAGTACATTTTTCCCACATATACACACCTCACCTACTATACAACATGTGTATACATAGGTTGCACCACTATAGCCCGTGTACATCAGGAAATGTGCCCAAAATTGAAAAATAGTGTCAGGTTTCCATGTCACAATAGGATATCAATGATCCTTAGCCTTCCATATACTGGAAACATTTTGCCTCGGCCCTTAAGTTCCACTTGAAGGATATAAATGGGTCAATTCTAAGCAATGGAAAAGAAGAGAAAGAATTCAAATTTGAGCCCAAAGTTGCTCTAGAGGAATTATTCACTTCACATTGAGTTTACATCCCTTTATCCTTTAAGTATGAACACAGTGTTCAGCCCCCAAGGTCTTCCCTTATTGAGTGAGAACTCCATTGTCTCTCTCACGTGATCTTGCCTTTGGTGGAGGATTGAAGTGGTGGAGGCCCAACTGGAAATAAATTAGTTTCTCGGTTCTGAACTATGCTAACATGGAAGTCTATAACTTATTCACTTCTATTGATTATATCTTAATAGAAATACTCTTTTCACGTCCAATTGATATATTGAAAATATTTAAATTATTATTCCATGGGCGTATTTGTTATGAATGTTAATGGATTATGCTATTGAATGTGCTAACATCGTATATTATCACCATATGCTTTCTTTTCTTGGTTGTTGAGGACTAGTTGCAGGTATATTGCTTTGGTTCAAGTGCTCAATGATGGACTTCATCGAACGTCTGGATGAGGTAGGTATTTTATCTTGTCTTCCTACCATATTCGTTTATATATCAGACTTGAGAATAGAGTTGATTCTTGCAGTCATTTCCGTCTGTTGTGGTTTTCCCCTGGCCATAGAGAGATTTTCCTCATAACAGAGACTTTAGAGAATCCCACACCAGAACACATCAAAACACTTGAACGTTGAACCGGTGAACTCCCAAACCCTCACTCTCCGGAGCTTCAGAACTTTGCAGCTCTGGGACTTCGAAACTTTGGGCTTTGGAGGATTTCGCTACTGAACACCACCCCACCCTTGAACTGTTGAACACCAAAATTATGACCACTTGCTAATGTTTGGACATGTTTCCTCGAACATGAATGATCAGGATTGGTTCCAGACTTTGAGACTTCAGGAAAGTCCCCACTCCGTGCAACCACAACCATATTTCCCCGAATGTCAAACTGCGAATGACATGGGGGATCCAACGATATGCCTTCTTCCAAACAATCTATGGTGTGGGTTAGCTTCAGGACTTTGGAGCTTCATGGATTTTGGCTCTTTCTCAACAAAAATTTTAAAATAGCCAGAGTGGTGAAGTCTGAAGGACTTCAGTTCTTAATGGATGTGCACCTTCTCCAGATACAACGGTTGTGAAGGATTCAGTCCCCTCTCGAACAGATCTCGACCCTTATTATTCTCACAAAGAGAGATTTATCTTCTCTAAATTTGGAACTTACAGAAGTATCCTACACACTCCTTGTGCTTCAAATTCAACCCCTCCCAGGTCGGGTTTCTCTTGTACAAAAATTAAATTATAAAACCTCTCCAGTGGTCTCCACTTTTGCTAATTTCCTCCAAATTTTCCAAGAATTTAACAACAAAAATTGGGGCTTTTCCAAATTCGATTTAAGTGACTCAAACCAACTTTCTCGACCCATCCAAGATCTTTGTTTGAAACTAGGGCTCTGATACCAAATTGTGACACACCCAATATTAAACTTGTTGGGCTATGCCACACATTAACTCTTGCAAAACTTAATACAATTGTAAAATCCGCAGATCACCCAGTGTGGGGCCATGTCACTCCATAAAAAAACAAATACCAGTTATATGAATATATATAACTTTATATAGACAAATGCATTCTACAAATGCATAGAATTCATGTGGAAATATCAGTAAACATATTCATGTAGCATACACATGCAATAACCATAAAGATTAAGCATGTATAAATACACAACATGCAATTCACACACAATTGATACTTATATTTTTATAGAAGACCACCAACTATGTGTAGACCTTCCACGATGGGACTAAAATCCATCGAGGTAATGGGTTTCCTAGGCTAGGTTGAGATAAATCAGACAACAGGAAGGGTCTTGTTTCAAGGGAAAACTTAAACTAATATCCTACAACCTCTCATTCCCCACATGCATGTCCCACCCTAGAAAGTGCTCCCCTTCTCTGCTCAATAGTCCTTCAGCCACCCCACTTCCCTTCCAGGTCTTCAACAACAGGCCATGCAAGAATTATCAGACCACTATAGTTGCAGTTGGGATCCCTCAGGAAACAAATTCCTAGAAATTGTCTCACTTGGAGAGAGTTTCTCACAGACCTGAAAACCTGCCTCTTCAATCCCATGGGCCTGACAACCCACTTCTTCAATCCAACTCTCTATTCAAATAGGTATAGGCTCAGGTAAAGGTAATAGTATAAAATGGGTATGGAATAGGTGTTGCTCACAACATAAAGGTACAACACCAACTCAGGTCAGTATAGGTGCATTGTGTCTTCCAGGAGGGATATGTCTAACCATTGATAACAAGAAAGTACAGGTAGCTCAAGAGTTCATGAAAGTTTTAGAAGTGAATGAATCATGCAAAGGTCAACTGTTGGAGAGAATGGTTGGTTGCATGCATGGATGAGTGAGTGCACTCATGAATGGGGAAATATGGGAAAACATACTAATTCCCCACATATATTTGCATGTGCCTTGATTAACACATGGCCCTCTAGAAATTTGTTCCTCTCCACTTGTAGATCATTCCACTTCCCATAAAACTTAGGATAATATGATATTTATCCTTTCCTTAATCTTTTGGAATAATAACATAATATTCCCTTAGAGTTAAAACCTCTAACTTCTAGATGACTGAGTGTCTGTACAAATGAGTTGGAGTGCCTCCTATTTATACTAATCTGGCTAGGTGAATAGGTTTCTCTTCAAGCAGGACTAACATGTACTTTTCAGCATATAATACTTCAGTATTACTTATTCTTCTTATCTAACTTGTATTCCATGGTTTTCACACATGTGTTTAGGTTTTCTCTTACTTCCATAATATTCTATTATATTCAAAGGTTTATCCATGGAGGTTAATACCTCACATAACTACCAAAACATCAACACTCCCTCTTAGCTAGGGAGGTATTCAACCATGATGTTCCTTTATGGTCTTCATACCCTTACTCACTATGTCATCATACTCTCGTCATGGTTATGCAGACCATGTTATTGGTAGCATCATTACATCACACATGGCTACACCCATGTGGACCTTTCCAATCTCATCTAGTGGCCAAAACCTACTAAATAACACTAGAGATACACCTCTTAGTGTGTGTCACCATCATCATCATGGGATACACCTGCATGACATTCTCACCCATGGATACACCCATGTTGTGAGTATCAACATTACTACCATCACTATCCATCCATCTCACATGGAATGGGAAATACCTACATGGTCTTGCAGACCGATAGCATCACCAGAGATACACAGGATATATCATGATCATCCAGATCATATTACGAGAAAAAACATCATAACCATACAGGTTCTCAACTACGCCACTAGCATACCAAACTGTCTCACTGATGTACAAACAACTTGGTATACCAGACCATCTCACTGGAGTAGCCTACAACTCAAAATGAATCCTACAAATCATCTCAAGGTCTACAAATCAGAATGAAGCCTACAATTCAGCATGAAGCCTACAACTTGGCACAAGGCCTACAACTCGGCACAAGGCCTACAAATTGGCATGAATCCTACAACTTGGCATGAAGCCTATAGCTTGACATAAGACCTACAACTCGGCACAAAGACCTACAACTTGTCACAAAGCCTACAAATCGGCACTAATGCCTACAAGATCCTTCTTTTAGAATTCTTCCATCAACTCCCTCTAACTGAAAGAATCCTTGAACCATGCTTCCATCTATTGCATGCCCTTATGCATCCTACAAAGTGTCATGAAACCTTACTTCTTTCTGATCATTGAATCCCTCTAAAGTTTGACTCCATTTGAGTCCTTTAAAGTCTTGCTTCTCTATAGTAACCTTCCTGGAATACATAGGACATACTACCTGAAATGAGAATAACAAGAGAAAGCGTATTTCCAATATAATAGCATTCTATATAATAACATATCAATTTCATGGTAATTCATTATAACATTACAAAGGTGTCCTTCCTAAGAACAAGAACAAGAAATATCTCCTAGAGGAGATGTTAGTTCATATTGCAATTAAGTACAATAAGCATGTATATTAATATTACATTCTACTAAGTATTCATTTTCTCCTAGCATTAATAAAATCTAAACGATTGCAATACTCACTTAAGAAACAATAATATAAATATCAAACCTGATATACAAACCTTGAGTCTGGTTATTGTTTTGTTTGAGTTTTTTTTCTTCTGAGACAAGTATTCTTTCCAACTTGGAGCGTATGTTGTTCCTATGAATGTATTAGATCTGATATCTGTATATATCTATGATTGCTTCTTGGACAAAGATCTCTTCTCTTTCTAGATATTCAGATCTATAGTAGTTTCTTTTTATTGTTTCTCCTACTCCACATTAATGTGCTTGGAAGATCCAAAAATCAAACTTGTCATCCTTTGACGCCTTCTCTTTAGTATGTGGTTCCATAATTTATCCAAGTGGATATTAGTGTCCACCCACCTTTTCCAACTAACCCAAAATAGTTTTCTAGCAATTTTGGTAATTTATTATTTTTAGCATTTTCTCACTTTTGGGGCCATTTTGAGGCCCTAAACGATGTTTTTTGGGAAAACGGGTTGAAACATTGAAGCTCCTTTGTTATTTCCCCCAAAATGAATCTCCTCGACAATACCTTTCCAATGGGCTATCATACACCTAAAACGGAGATCATATGAAAAAGTTACGACCCCGGGAAGTTGATGTACTAACTTACCTAAACATGGCCAACATGACTTTTGGCGCTTTATCTCCTAGGGTTAGGTTTTTGGATGTCTAAGGTTTTTGGAAATCCTGTTTATTGTAAAAAGGCCTTTAGAGCCTCATTGTAATCATCTTCTTGCGAATGAGCGCATATGTCATATCTTTTCTCAGAGATAAGCTGCTACCATTCCAGCAAGCTTGTTTCTGCTGCATTTTACAGTTTCAACTTATTTCCTTATTGAATATAAAACCAGTTTTATTGTATCTATATTATTTTTTCATAAGTGCCTGTTAATAATCTGTAGTCATTTTGTTCTTCTCATAAATCTGGATCAGTGGTATCAGAGAGGTTTGCTCCTTGTTATCTTAATGCATGTCCCCAACATGGTCGAAGTACAAAGAGTTGGGTCTCGAGCTTATTTCTCTTGAGGAAAAAATCTATCGCACACCCAAGCGACCTCTCATGGTAGAGGAAAATAAATATGATGGGATAGGATATCCTTTCAAACTGTTGATTGAGGAATCCCTCACGCAACAGAGGAACGAGATGATGGATAGTTTCGTGCAAATCCTTCAGCGGCTGCCAATAGGTGACGCATCTTCTTTGAGCAGAGGCACCGCCCCATTCAAGGTACAAATAAACCTTGATCTTCGTATATTTGAAGGTCAGATAGACACATATGTTGTAGACAAGTGGTTGAATCTACTAGAAGGGTATTTTTCTTTCCATAACTTTTCAAATAGAGAAAATATTACTTTTGCGCTCCTCAAAGTTGTTCCCCATGTCAAATATTGGTGGGAAACTTTATGTGAGAAAAATGAAACAGAGGAAACCTCATTATTTATAGTCATGGCCACCTAGGAATCCTTCAGGGAAGCTATTAAGGAACAATACTACCCTATTGAAAGTTAGGAGGACTTTGTATACCAAATGGACCACACTGCAGCAAGAAAGAGACCAAGTAGTGCCATATTTCACAAATATATTCCATACCTTGCGCACCAAGCTGGGTATCAAATATTCAAAGTGACATCTATTTCTCAAGTACCACAATGCTCTGCATAGATACATCGAGACCGAAATGGAATTTCTAGACATCTCATCCCTTGGTGCAGCCTACTGATATGTCGTCAAAATCGAGCAGAAGCTCAAACAAAAGATGCATCAATTTGGGCTTGGGAACCCCTCACAAGAAAATCTAGGAAAGGGCAACCCCAACCCACAGAACAAAGGATAGAGAAAAGATGGACAGTATCATGAAAACCAATCCAAGCCGTAAGCAAATAAGGACACTGAAAAGACAAAGAAAGATACCGAGAAATGATGTGACTTCCATAAGATCCCTTGTCATAGAACTATTGACTATTGCTCAAAGTAGTCATTGGTGGCCAAAGTGAAAGCCTCTGAATCAAATGCGGGTTCTGACTCTGAGATGTAACTAGAAAGGGGAATACGAATCATTGACGCAAAACCTAGTGCCACTGTTTCTGCCACCAAACTCCAGCCTAGTGAACCAAACGAGCTAGAAGAAGGAGAGTGCCTCTTCCATTCAAATATGTGGGTAAAAGGCACCCCATTGCACTTCATTGTTGATAGCAGTAGCCAGAAGAACCTCATCTTAGTAGAGGTCATCAAGCGGTTGGCCCTGCCAACAACGCTGCACCTGCAACCCTACACCATTGGATGGCTCCACCAAGGAAGCAATCTCTACATCAGCCAGCAGTGTCGATTGTCATACAGAATTAAGCCCTTCAAAGATGAGGTATTGTGTGATGCTTCTCCTCTCGAAGTTTGTGATATTCTTTTGTGCCAACCTTATTTATAGAAATTTCATGTTGTATATGAGTCTAGGCATCATAGTGTTATTATTACTTTGAACAAGAAATTGTATAGGATACCTAAGTCATACCCTACTAGTGTTATTTTCTTGATCTTTGATAAGCAATGTAGTAAGGTCATCACTCAAACGGGGAAGTTTGTCTTCTTTGTGATTCACTCTTAGAATAAGTGAAAGATCATAGCCACATCCAGGGTCTCTGCGGTCGACCCCTCCACACAGCAGAAGAAAGTAGATAAGATCATGGAAGAATACTCAGATATCTTCTCCTCACCTATTGGGGTACCTCTGCACTACCAGGTCAAGCACCCCATCGATCTGACCCATGGCGCACCACTTCCCAATCAACCAGTCTATCATCACTCTCTTTTAGAGAATGAGGAGATCAAGTGATAGATCCAAGAACTTCTCCACAAGGGGCACATCCATCCCATCTCATCACCTTGCGGGAGCCCAATCATGCTAGTAAAGAAGAAATATGAAACTTGGCAACTCTTCATTGATTACCGAGCTCAGAAGAAAATCACAGTCAGAAACCGGTACCTAATTCCTTGAATTGACGACCTCCTTGATAAACTCACGAGGGCCAAATAGTTTAGTAAGATTGATCTGAAGGCTGGCTACCACCAGGTCCTGATAGAATAGACAGATGTGTGGAAGGCCACCTTCAAGTCAAATGAAGGCCTTTTTTAATGGTTGGTCATGCCCTTTGGTTTAACAAATGCTCTAGCCACTTTCATGAGGATGATGGATGATATCCTGCAACCATTCACCAATACTTTTGTAGTGGTGTATCTAGATGACATGCTCATTTACAGCAATATTTGTGCTGAACACTTGCATCATATTCAGCAAGTTCTACACACCCTGTGACAACACAAGCTATACACCAACTTGGAAAAATTCTCCTTCGACAGGGACAAGGTCCATTACCTGGGCTACATCGTTGATCATAATGGCGTACATGTGGATCCAACCAAGATCCAATTCATCCATGATTGGCCAACCCAAACCATGCTCACTAAGCTTTAGAGATTCTTGGGCCTTGTTAATTTCTACCGTAGGCTCGTGTTGGGATTCTCCCATGTTGCATGGGCCCTTAGCCAAATATCTAGCGGTGGTGGTAAAGAAAACTTTGCATGGGGTTTGTCCCAACAACAAGAGTTCGAATATTTGAAGTAGTGCTTGAGATCAGCTGTAGTACTTTCACTACTAGACCTGCAACATCCCTTTGAGATTGAGAAAGATGCTTCAAACTATGCTATGGGCACCATTCTCACTCAGTACGGCCACCCCGTGGCCTATCATAGTGAGACACTATCAGATGTTGTTCGTAAGTACCCTACTTACGACAAAAAAATGTACTCCATTGTGCAAACCTACCGCCAGTGGAGATATTACATTCTTGGGAAGGAGACAGTCATCCACACTAATCATAAGCCACTGCAGTTCATGTAGACACAAGAAAAATTGCGGAATGACCGCCATCAAAAGTGGTCCACATACTTGCAACAATTCCACCTCAACATCAAATATAAAATAGGAAGCACCAATCACGTCGTTGATTTCCCCATCAAACCACGAGTCGTGGCACTCACCACGATGTTATACTCTTGCGACCACGATACTTATGGATGGCCCCAACTCTATGAGACATACCCAGACTTCACCACAACCTACCAAATGTTGGGTGCAAACACAGTTGTCGCTAATTTCCATATTCGGGATGGTTGTTGTGTCGTATGGGCCATATATATGTTGCGTCAAGCGAGCGAGTGAAGATGATATGGGAAGCCCACTACAGTCAGGTGGAAGGACACTTTGACATCAAAAAGACAGTGGTGATGCTACAGAAACATTTCTACTGGTCAAAACTTCGACAAGAGGTTAGAAAGTATATTAGGTCCTACACTGTCTGCGCTATTGCCAAACTGACCACTAAGAAACAAGGCATCTACACCCCTCTTCATACTCCTGAAAATCCATGGGAATCCATCTCAATGGATTACATGTCGGGCCTCCCATCCACCAAGCGGGGAAATGACTATGTTTTTGTGGTTGTTGATCACTTTTCTAAGATGGCGATTCTAGTTGTTACACATAAAAAATACTCACTTTGATAGTGTCACAAGTGACGTCATTACAAAGGTCACAAGTGTTTCATTTTTCTCACAAGGTCGCAAGTGTCGCATGTTTCTCACAAGTTTCGCAAGTGTGTCAAGGAAAGAATACTGCCATGATGCCTATGATGTGCCTATAACGACATGAGAAAGACACTTGAAACACCTAAAACATCTGATTTGGAAGAGGAGAAATGAGTCAACAAGCTTGCAAACCTTTTTCCATCTAAAAACACCTCAAAACCTGAGCTTTTGAAGGAGAGCGCTCCCCTATACCTCTTATGGGAGCGCCGGTGCTCCCCCTTACACTATCTGGGAGCATTATAAAGCTCCCCTGGCCGTTTTGAGGGAGTGCTATGGATTTTGAGAGCGTTGGCACCCCCCTAAATCCTACTAAAGAGAACTACAATGCTCTGATGGCCCTTTTGAGGGAGCGCTACCTATTCTGGGCAGTTGTTAAGCTGTTGAGATGAATGGGGGAAGCATCTCTTCATTCTTGGAAGGCAGTTGGATTTGAATCCCTAGTCCAACCATGATCCTAGGTCAGATCCTCAACTGAAGGAGGAAAATCCTCAACTTCCCCAAGGATATCTCAAGTGGTTAAAGCCTCTCCAAGGCTATATAAGCAAGCTTTCTAATGGTGAAAGAGGAATGGAAATGGAGAATTACACCAAACTTATGATCTCATAAGTGGTGCTGGAATAGAGCTGATTAGCGAAAGAATTTCTAGCATGAAACCTATGATCTCATAGGAAACACACAGTCAACCAAAGGAGAGTGATCAGTGAAGCTGTTGTCATCCAGGTTGTGGATCTTTTGAGCAAGGGTTAGACGAAGAGGACTTGACGAAGTTGTCGCATTTGCATCTACGATTGTAAGTATTGTTGTCGTTATTCTCATTAATATGACACGCTTGGCCTATTTCTTTCTAGTTTGTGTCTGATTTCACATGAAATTATCATTGATAGATAGATCTGTTTTCAAGCTAACACCAATAGAGTAGGAAGCGGTCGTACTTTGTTTGTCTACAAGACTCAGCAAGGAGCGAGAGTTCGGAACTCGATTCGGAGCGTGCAGGGACAAACATCGATTAAAAGGTACCTCTATCATCCTTCCTTCTCATGTATTAGTTTGTATATATTTGAAAGGAAGTCAGTGTCCACATTAAGAATTTTCTTTCTTAGAGTTAGTGTCAAGCTCTTTGAGGCAATCTACCTGTCCGCAGGGAGATTTTCCTACAACAGAAACTGGCGACTCCACTGGGGAGATAGCCTCAAATCGAAGTTTCTTGTTTTGATTTCTCCTCATTGACCTTGTTATACCCCTTGAATTGTTTCATACCTGGTTCACTCCTCTTTTGATTGGTTTCATGAGCTAATTGACTCCCTACCCCATCACACTCAGCCTGATTGTCCAAATTTGATTGAAATTTTGGATTTTTGGACTTTTTTTTGAGCTTTACGACTCCAACGCTCCTTTTCCTTGTTAGAAGAGTGATAGCACTCCCTTAAGATATTGGACAGATATTTATAATGCTCTGGTGGCGCTTATACCAGAGCGCCAACCCTCTTTTGCCCAAAATCTCTTCAAAATTTCCATTTTTTGGAGGTCCAAACCCTGTTTTTGACTTGCTAAGTTGTTTTGTGATTCAATCACTCTTCTTTTGACCTCTGACATCCTTCATCTTGAGAATTAAACACCTTGTTCTTCATATTTTATGCCCTTCTTCATTATTCTTGAGTTTTTGTTGTTGAGAGCTTGAAATCAATCCCTTGCTTTCTTCTCTCCTATCCGACTGAGCAGAACTCTAGTGAAGGACATTTGAAGTCTGTAACTCTTTTCATTTGGTTCTTTGAGGTCATATGATCCAATCTCTTTCTCCTTCCTTTCGCGATTTTGATTTTCTTTGTTTTGTTTGATTGCAAAAGGGTGTGTTGTTTGTGCGAAATTTGTGTTTTCTTGTCCGAATCTCCTAGATCTGAAAGGGTAGTTGGCAAAAGAAATTTTGAATTGAATTGATTATCGCATACAAATGAAAAAAGTACATCTTAATGATTAGTTTTCATATTATTTTTCATTTCTGAAATTTTGTAGCATCATATTGGATTTGATTGAGAACAAAATTGATTGAGGGCATTCCTTATCAAGTGTTTGATAGTGAAAACGACTCTTTCTCTTTCCCTTAAATAGGTATTCATTGAAAAGAAATGATTGCTTATCATATTTCATGCAATTTTTTGGGAATTGAGTCATCATTCCATCAGTTTCACTTGCGTACACCCTCTGAGTAAACAACAGCCATTAAAATCAACGCTTAATTAAAATTTATCATACTTTTTACATCTTTGTTAGCAAACCTACATTAGTTTAAGGTGTAGAGCTTTGGAATAGGTTGAAAGGATAACTTTCCAAAGCTATCAAACAAACTTAGTATCTTGTGGTAGGGAGTGTTAAATTCCATTTGCAACATCTTGTCCTGGGAAGCCCTTCTCACACAAGGGTCAAGCACGAGGTCGCATTGATATTGGCAAAGTTACTCACCCTGCTTTTTTGATATCAATGTAGAGATTGCATGTATTATAGGGATCACTCAGAGGTATACCCACAATGATGAGTGGAATCTGTTACACATAAAAAATACTCACTTTGATAGTGTCACAAGTGTCGTCATTACAAAGGTCGCAAGTGTCACATTTTTCTCACAAGGTCACAAGTGTCGCATGTTGATCACAAGTGTCGCAAGTGTGTCAAGGAAAGCATACTTCCATGATTCCTATGTTGTGCCTATAAAGACATAAGAAAGACACTTGAAACACCTCAAACATCTGATTTGGAAGAGGATAAATTAGTCAACAAGCTTGCAAACCTTTTGCCATCTGAAAACACCTCAAAAACTGAGCTTTTGAAGGAGAGTGCTCCCCTATACCTCTTATGGGAGCACCGACGGTCCCCCTTACACTGTCTAGGAGCGTTATAAATCTCCCTGGCCCTTTTGAGGGAGTGCTATGGATTTTGAGAGTGTTGGCGCCACCCTAAAGCCTACTAGGGAGTGATACAACACTCTGATGGCCCTTTTGAGGGAGCACTAC
Organism: Picea mariana; assembly: GCA_032191745.1. Taxonomy (NCBI): domain Eukaryota; kingdom Viridiplantae; phylum Streptophyta; class Pinopsida; order Pinales; family Pinaceae; genus Picea; species Picea mariana. The sequence goes on along the minus strand of JASDQU011506292.1, from coordinate 3,691 downwards.
CTATTCTGGGCAGTTGTTAAGTTGTTGAGATGAATGGGGGAAGCATATTTTCATTCATGGAAGGTAGTTGGATTCGAATCCCTAGTCCAACCATGATCCTAGGGTAGATCCTCAACTAAAGGAGGAAAATCCTCAACTTCCCCAAGGATATCTCAAGTGGTTAAAGCCTCTCCAAGGCTATATAAGCAAGCTTTCTAATGGTGAAAGAGGAATGGAAATGGAGAATTACACCAAACTTATGATCTCATAAGTGGTGCTAGAACAGAGATGATTAGGGAAAGAATTGCTAGCATGAAACCTATGATCTCATAGGAAACACACAGTCAGCCAAAGGAGAGTGATCAGTGAAGCTGCTGTCATACAGGTTGTGGATCTTTCGAGCAAGGGTTAGATGAAGAGGACTTGACAAAGTTGTCACATTCGCATCTACGATTGTAAGTACTGTTGTCATTGTTCTCATTAATATGACACGCTTGGCTTGTTTCTTTCTAGTTTGTGTCTGATTTCACATGAACTTATCATTGATAGATAGATCTGTTTTCAAGCTAACACCAATAGAGTAGGAAGCGTTTGTACTTTGTTTGTCTATAGGACTCAATGAGGAGCAAGAGTTTGGAACTCAATTCGAAGCGTGCAGGGACAAACGTCGATTAAAAGGTACCTCTATCATCCTTCCTTCTCATGTATTAGTTTGTACATATTTGAAAGGAAGTCAGTGTCCACGTTAAGCATTTTTTGTCTTAGAGTTAGGGTCAAGCTCTTTGAGGCAATCTACCTGTCCATAGGGATATTTTCCTACAACACTAGTTGCCTACAAAAAGAGCATCATAGTAGAGGCCACTGCCAAGCTCTTCTTTGAACAATTCTGGGTACATTTTGGAATCCCACAAACCATTGTCTCATATCGGGACAGTCAATTTCTCATTGTATTCTGGTCGAGCCTCTGGTCACTGCCTGACACCAAGCCCACCAAATCCATGACCTTCCACCACCAGACAGATGGCCAAACCGAGGTCGTAAATCGAATGATTTTGCATATCCTTCTCATGTATAATTCCAATCACCCTTGCACATGGTATGAAAGTATTCCCTATGTACAACATAGCTACAACCAAGCCCTGCATAGCTCAACCATCCACAACCCATTTTAGGTGGAGTTGGGATTCCAACCATTGGGTCTCATAGATGTTGCACTTCCCCTTGCGGTCACCTCGACCAACTCATATCCTACTCCAACTAAAGCTGACAAAGACACCTGGTTCATTGAGTGGATCCAGCACATCCTCCAACAGGTTCAGTATATCCTACAGAAGTCCAATGACAAGTATAAGTAGCCCCATGATCAACATCAGGTGCCACATAAGTTTCAGGTGGGCGAAAAAGTTTGGTTACATTTGTAGAAATAAATCCTTACAGGGCCCCATAGGAATATTCCCCCACTCCATTATGGGTCGTACACCATCACCAAGGCCATGGGGGATAATTCTTTTGAGCTCAACATTCCTCCTTTCCTTGGCCTGCACCCAGTGTTCAACGTGGATCTCTTTTACCCTTATTTCCCACCATTATTGGACACCTCAGAAGTAGCAGAACAATTGAAACCAACATAGCTCAACTCTGAATGCATACAATAGGAATCCAGTGATCAGATTGTGGACACACATATCAAGGGAACTCGACAACAAAGAATCCATCTTTATCGAGTCATCAAAGTAGGGAAGCTCCTGCACCAAGGCAAGTGGCTCACCCAAGGCCAAATTCAGCAGAAATTTCCTCATTTTATGGGGGAACTCAACGAAATGGAGACCATTTATTCTTAAGGAGGGAGTATTGATCCATGTGGATATTGGTGGCCACCCACCTTTTCCAACTAGCCCAAAATAGTTTTATGCCAATTTTGATAATTTACTATTTTTAGTAGTTTTTCACTTATGGAGCCGTTTTGAGGCCATAAATGATATTTTTGGGGAAAATGGGTTGCAAAATGGAAATTCCTTCGATACCTTTCCAATGGGCTATCATACGCCTAAAATGGAGATCGTATCCAAAAGTTACGACCCTGGGAAGTTGATGTACTAACTTAACTAAACGGATCCCACATGTCTTTTGGCGCTTCATCTCCTAGGGTTAGGTTTTTTTATGTCTAGGGTTTTTGGCATTCATGTTTATTGTAAAAACGCCTTCAGAGCCTCATTGTAATCATCTTCCTATGAATGAGCGTAGCCTTCACATCTTTTCTCAGAGATAAGCCGCCACCATTCCAGCAAGATTGTTTCCAATGCATTTTATAGTTTCAGCTTATTTCCTTATTGAATATAAAACCAATTTTACTGTATCTCTGTTATTTTGTGTTAAGCACCTGCTAATAATCTATATTCATTTTGTTCTTCTCATATATCCAGATCAATAATTTTTCCGTTTGTTCTTTGCAAGGATGATCCCAATCCTTTTCTTCCATTCTCTACCAAGAAACCATGCTTCTGTTGCATCACTTTGATTTAATGGAGGAATTCATGATCGTCTTTCAATTTGACCTTGACCAGTCAAACTTTGGCTTTGGCCAATCAAATTTTGACTTTGACTATTCAAATGTTGACTTGACTAGTCAAACTTTTGTTAGAAAAACAGGACCGCGGAGCAATAAAATAAAACAAATGCGGAAACAAAACACAGAAGATACACAAAACAAGAGAGAGACAGATTTACGTGGTTCACCCAATTTGGGTTACGTCCACCAAAGAAATTGCCAGGTCCTTTCTTTATTATTATCTAGCAAAATGAAGGGATACAACCTATAGCAAAACCCGCTGTAATTTCCTCTTCTTTCTCTCACAGTCTCCTCTCTCAGAATACAATACTTGCCAACATACATAGCCACAATACATTTCCCTCATAAAAGAGGGTTGCCTTCTAGGGAAAAAAAACCCTAACATAATCTCTATCATTAGATCTGCGACCCTATAATGAACAATCCAGATTTACAATGAAATTACAATATACTTTTACAAGGCAATTTTTGCTTCGGGGGCTTCACCCCCAAACCCCCACTAGGGGCCTGCTTGCCCCCAGACCCCCCAGCCGGGGGGATAGCCCCCCCAGAACCCCCAGAGGGGGTACCCCCCCTCTGCAATCCCCCACGTGGAAGAGTGTACATACTTCTGGGGTGTGAATACTTCATGGGGTATAAACACGGATAAAAGTAAAAGACCTCTAAATCAGGAACATAATCAAGCTCCACAACCAACAATCTCCCACTTGGAGACTAATCTCAACAACTCCACTGATGTTGTATATGTTGGACTCTGAATCTTCTTGGACCTGGAAAATTTCTCATCTTCATCTTCATTCTTGAAGACCAACTGAAACTGAGCAAGAACTTAGTTTCTCCCTAGTTACTCCCTTTGTTAACATGTCTGCAGGATTCTGGCTAGTGTGTATCTTTTCTAGCTTCAATTGTCCATCTTCCAAGGTGGATCATATGAAGTGGCACCTCAACTGTATATTCTTAGTCTTCGAATGGAAGGTTGAGTTATTTGCAATGTGAATGGCACTCTGACTATCACAGTACAACTTGTTGTTCTTCTGCTTCTTTCCCAATTCCTCCATAAACCTTTGTAACCAAATCATCTCTTTACTAGCCTCTATAGTAGCAACATACTCTGCCTCCGTTGTTGAAAGTGAAACAACCTTT
>JASDQU011506291.1:4757-14859 GCA_032191745.1 Picea mariana | reverse complement strand
AAAATTGACACAGTTATGGTGCTTTTAAAGTCTGTCATGGGAACATTATCTCTGAATTTTTGACCACCCGTTTTCCCATTGGAGGAGGTCGTTGAGGCCTTTGAGAAGGTTGTTACACTTGTTGAGGGAGACGTTGCACGTTGGAGACCACTTTATGCCTTGATTTGAGCTTCTTAAGGGTCTTTTGACTCATTACTCATGTATCATAGATATTATTGTAAAGGTAGCCTAACCACCTCCTAGTTTACTCATTGTTGACCATATCTCCATGGTTTGTAAGGAGATAATGGTATTTTTTGTTTTTCTAGGCTAGATCTAGGAGAATATTATTTTTATATTGAGTTGTGGCAGTTATTGGATTTTTGAATCGTGGATGGCCTCTCTTGAACACATGTATCTTGTGGTGCTTCCTTAGCCATTTCCAAATTCATAGGTAATCAAGTGATAAAGTCATGTGACTCACTAAATGTCATTTGACTTACTCATTTGCAAGGAGAGAGAATCAATTGTGTGTTCATTGCATTGAAGAACCTCTAAAATGTTATTGACACACCATGGTTTCGTACACAATCTTGGAAATGGAATTGAAATTCTCTCTGCCGCAGATCAAGTGATGACCAAAATCCTCACTAGCCACTTGTAAAACGTTGTCGTTTTCATCAACATCTATTTCATAATATTCATCGTTGTCGTGGAGATAATCATCATCATTGTCCTAAAGATGGATCCTGTTGTGGATCCGAAACGTCGACCAATAACAAACAATATTGTGGATATTCCAAACCAACCTAAAGTCATTGTCCTTTTCGTCAATTCCAAGAGCAAGTTTCGATTCAATGTGTTCCTCATATTTGTACTTTTCAAATATTTTATCTATCCCCAATTGTGTGCTTTTCCATTACTTTATCTATCGATTCTTGGACATTATCAATGATTTTATTCTATGTTGCATGGGGACCCGTCCCCCCAAAAAAAACCTGTGTACCCATCGTTCCCGCGTACCGGGGACTTGGGGACCCTTAGGAAATTTACCCAAATTGATGGGGACTTCATTGGGGACTCGGGGACTTGCTGGTCGTCCCCAAGACATTCCCGACAGATTTCAAGGACGTTACAAACAAATTTCAAGGATGTTCTAGGCAGATTTTAGGGATTTTTTGGGCACATTTTGGGGATATTCAGGGCATATATCTTCAGTCTTGACAATCATGGAAATTGATGATTGGACAATAAGATCATTTTTCCCATCCATTATTTTTGTATTGCATTGAATCTAAATCTGTCGTAAAAGTTGTAGCTCAAAACATGAGTTTTGTATGATGGGTTTTGATTTGGGTTTCTGGTGATTTGAATATTTTATTTTCAACAAACAAAGTTTCCATGTCAAAAAAACAAGAAATGCAACATTTCAAAGGGCTGATCCTTATGGTTATTGTCCTTGTTCTTCTCATTTTTCTGGTCATCTTAGTTTTTACATATTGTACATGGGTTTTCCGAAGTCATTCAATTATAGTGCTTCCACCATCCCAACCTCAAGCATTGTGAAAACAATCAGATAGTAGCGATTTCGATTGAGCACTAAATGTTTGAATAAATACCTATTCAATCACATTCTTAATCTGAAATATGAATCTAATCTCTTTACAGAACCAAAGTGTTTTATAGTGGTTTTCAACACAACCATAAAAATCTGCAAAACCTATTGAGAAGGGAATGTCTTTTATGTTTTAACATAATCGTCATTAAAAAGAAATACGAGTAATAAAAACTGCTATAGAGACATTTCTCATTTAAGTTTCCTAAAGCTAAACTGCATTTTTCTCTTGTCTAGCATCCAATAATGAAATGTCACTCGACCCTTTTTTAAATTGGTCGAGCTTTTTCAGAATTGGCAAGTGTAAGGGTTGTGCATAATACTGTATAGTATAGCTTGATATGCTTACAAACTTGAAGCAACTACAAATGTTTATGGTGAATTTTAATATTTTTTGATATATATATATATATTATTGTCGTCCCCTGAAAAATTTGGAGTGCGCTCTAGCCGTCCCAGGGACGCGTCCCCCCGTCCCTGTCGTTCCCTCGTCCCGAAAACCAATGCAACATAGATTTTATTCATTAACTCGTTAAAAATGGTCTTCATAGCTTCACTAGATATATCCATGATGTATCCAAAAAAATGGTGGTTGGAACTACAACGGCTTAACCTGATCTCACAAGTTTGTCTTTGGTATAAAAAAATTATTAGATCTAGCTCTAATACCAAATATTGGATAAGGTTTAATAAATATAAATGTATAAAAATATGATATGAATCATGATTGATATGATGATTACAATGATGAGAGGCCTTGACATTTATAGGCCTCAAGGTGACCTTTCACGTAAAGCTATGTCCCTTAGATCTAGCTCCAATACCAAATATTGGATAAGGTTTAATATATATAAATGTATAAAAATATGATATGAGTCATGATTGATATGATGATTACAATGATGAGAGGCCTTGACATTTATAGGCCTCAAGGTGACCTTTCACGTAAAGCTATGTCCCTATATGATCCACCTCTAATAATTAATACATCTAAGTTATATAGTTTAATAATATAATCTTAATAATGCTACTTTATATACATAACATTTATCATATAATATAGAATGTTTTACTTCTCGGTCCGTTAATATGATTCGATTCAATTAATCGATGAAGAAGCTCTGAGCACCTCCCAAGGGAATCACAGGAAAAGACAAAAATAACTGTAGATTATACAAGCCCTAACTGTAATATAGAGATCTAAAAACGTTGCAAAACTATAATGCATAAATCAAAGCTGAAACATGTGTTAAAACATAAAGCACTTGCAAGCAAATGAAACAAACCTTCTCGTAGCTTTTAAATTTTCTAATGAGACCATGAGCCTTTTTAATACCCATTCCCTGCAGAGACTGAAGATAATCACAGCCACTCAAGATGCACATCTCAAGTACCATTTGCTTTGTAAAACTGGTGAAGCTCAGATCCTTGTTTCTTGCAAGCTCTGCATATTGAAATTCAACACCATTGCCATATTTGTCCATTTTGAAAATAATCTGCTTTCAAGTATGCACATTTTCAAACATGGGTCAAAAATGGAAGAGAAATCAGCCATTATTCTTCAGCTGGCAGCATAGTGCATCTACTTTAAATTAGTTTCTTGCGTCACCATTTATTTATTATACAAACCACATAAGGTGTTTCTGCAATAGGCAGTATAAATGTGGTGTGCATTAGATGTACATAAAATACCTTCCTTGAACAATGAAATGAAAATACTCTCACCCTTTGACAGCCAAACGGAATCAAGTCTGAATCTTCTGTAATTACTGCTGCTACATGCTTCTTAATGGATAAATAAGCCATTTGAGCATCTGCCTCATAAGGTGCAACAATATATTCAACATTCTCCTCGCGTAAGACCTTTTTTGACAAAGAAAACATTAAAGCTGAAAAAATATGCAAATATAATCAGTCGAATTAGCAGCAAAGACACAACTATGCAATTCCAACTACAATCAAAGCAGTAACTGCTTGATGATAAGTTGCAGGATGGGATAAACACACGCATATCCAATACAAAGCACAGGTGCCTATGACAGGAAATAAATGACATCAAGGACAACCTTAGACACTATGTCTAGAATTTCAAGGCCTTTGCCTACCTGAATGAGTTGAAACGCTATTGATGGTGATATGTCTACAGCCTTTTGATAGCATTCATAAGCAGCAGCTTTATTGCCACATGACTCGTGTTCAATGGCACGCTCAAAATTTTCTTTCCTTGCCCTGCTAGGAAGCACTGACCTAATTAGTTGTGCCCTGGATGTTGTAAACCACTTTTTCATTACAGAATGCATCTTGCCATATGTTTCAGTTTTTAAGGTGCCATTGGAACAAGAAATTCAACAAGCTAATATTTCTTCCATAACATCTTATCAATTTCACATTCAATAACAGATATCAAATGTGTCGCAACTTTAAACCATTGATAGTTCAAAATCCAATAAATATTATAGAAAGACGATGCTCTCAGAAATTCAAAGAAGTACTTTAACTGGTTTCAAATACTAAAATGCTACCTATAAGGTTTAATTTTCCAACAAGGGGACAAAAGATAAAACTCTTAGATTTCAGGTGGATAGCATTTAGGCACTCAACCAATATGAGGGGAATAACCTATGGAGCTATTTTTCTTTCCAATCCAGCATTAATTGGACCAAACAGAGTCACAATTCCATTTATAGTTCAGTTCAGAGAACTTGTGTAGAAATAAATGGACTAATCAATGTGGGTTTGAAAAATATAAGATTCTAGAGGGAAAGAAGAGATCATACAAGAGGGTTAATTTTTTATTTTCTCTCTCTCTCTCTCTGTTTTTGTGGTGGTAGGTGGGGGGTGGAGGCACTGGCATTTCTCGAAAATTAAGTGTGTTACCACATGACAATGTGCATGCAAGGACTATGCTTGTCGGAGGTCAGCAAAACAGGACTTAGACATCTTACGCGAAGCATTGGAACCTAGTTGACTTTGACAGCACGTTCCCTGTTTGATCTTGGTTCAGACATGCCAGGTTTCATCACTTGTGCCTTGATCCTGACATGGAGAGATGAGCACTTGGGTTAAGGATATGGTAACCCGTCTTGATGGTTGTGGAGGCTCAAAATTTAAATATAAGTAGGATAATGGCTTGTGATGAGGTCATGGACCCAAGGAGAGCCCTAAATAAAGATATTACGACATTTGGTAAACTCATGTGTCTAGTGCTTTGGTAAATCAATCAAAGTGGACCCTATCTTGTGCACATACCCCAAATGAAAGCTAAATAATCACTATTTGAGGTGTGCTTGCTTGGAGAGGGTCAATATGGACCAATATCACTCACATACACCTCAAAACAAGACAAGTAGGCCATTCCTAGAGGAGTGTCTTTCATGGATGAGGTCCCAAGAAGACATTTAATAAATCTTTTAAAGATGGGAGTTGATTAAGTGATTATACTATTACTTTCTTGTACCTTGACCAAGTCACCAAGGGTTTGGGGTCTACTTGTCCATAGCTGATTTACCAGGGTTTCGTGGACTCTTTTGACTAAGTAAACAGGTTGGGCTGCAACACGTGTCCGTCCTCTTTTCTTCATTGATGTAACTTAAGACTCCAATAATAAACTGCTAGCTGTTTACTCTATCTTTGAGGTCCATCCTATTTTTTCTATTGGATCTTCCTAGGTTCTTATTGCTCAGCTCATTAACGGTTTGATAATTTGTACAGGAAGTAGTATCCAGCATTTAATGGTAATCAGATTGATGTTGTTGGTAGGGTATATCTGTGATTGTCTTATTGATAATCTCTGTCCCACTTCAAACCTCTTTGCCACCATAATTCCATAGCCCTAATGGTCAAAGGCACTGATCCTACTGATTTCCACCATGCTTTTATTGAAAACCCTAAAACATCAAGTCTGGTAARTCTGATTTTTATCTGCAATTAAAGACAGATGAGTAGTCTTTTCTAAAGGATTTTCCCCAGTAGGACTAATGCCTTTGATGTTATTGGTAGGGTACATCTGTGATTTCCCTCTTGATAATCTMCATCCCAAGGGAGTGGGGAGCAGGAGTGAAAAGCACAATTTTCAAAAAGACTCTAGGAGCGAAGCGTTTCAGGAGCATTTTTTATATAATACATATTTTAATATATTTCCATGCATATATATTCAAAAAAACATGCAGAATGTCMAATCAACTGCAGAAAACACGAAAACATAGATTTAACTACTGGATTAGTGGTGATCATTAAAGCATCAACCATTTAGTACACATATAACACCAATCATCTAGTAGTTATAAATTTTAACATTGTCATCAAATGATCAATCATCAACCAAAACATCAACCTTCAAGTTTCAACATATAAAATTTGTAATCAACAAATTATAACAGATAACATCAACCACAAAATGAAATAGAGCATCATCTTCATTACCAAAGAGTTGTAAGATTCAATGAACAGTTTGAAGGTAGGTTCAAACTTCAAATTTCAAACTTAAACTGTGATATAATGTTTAAAAAATAGGCCATAATAAAGACAAAGTACTGAGTAAAAAGAAAAAGAGATCTCATATCTTCTAAGCTTTCCTCTTGCCACAAGAAACTTCTAGTTTCTTTTCCCATGATCTATAAACAAGAGTAGGTGGAAGTGTTCATGGAACACAACCAGTAGTTGCATGGCCCCCACGTAACGCTAGATGTTGTGAAGATAAAGGCAAAACTCCTGCATCTGGGAACCTACTAGTGGATGGGGGTGGCATCTTTGCTCCATGAATATGGTCACCATCGTGATCACCCAAAAGTTCAACTTCCAAGAGCACTAAAGTTATGGCTCCATCGGACATCCACCAAATTAGCCTCCTCCGGATTGTTGTCCAAAGTCACATATGTTCTATCATTCTTCGCTGCATCACAATAATGCGACAACAACCTCATGTTGTAGTGCACATAAACCAAGCTTTCTGCTCGATTTACATTAAAGTTGTTCCTCTTAACGTTGTGCATGAAGCTATAGGTGTTCCAACACCTCTCTGCAGAAGAAGTGTTAACAACATGTGAAAGCACCTCACCGCCAAGAAGAACCATACATGTTCCACCATTTGATAGGACTCAACCTGACTCGAACTTGAGATGCATGCAAGTTACCAAAGACTACATGCTCATTGATGTACTTGCTCAATTGGCTTCATACTTGAGCACACTCCTCTTCATCAGAAACCAACTTGTCTAATGTAAGCATATACCCATTTTGTACCTCTGGATATGCCTATCGTTTTCTCCTAACCCCACCTCCAAGTGTTGGTTGGGCCAACAAAGATGGAGAATAATATTTTGGTGTAAGGACAAATGCTAGGGCATGGAGCGGAACATTAAGATTATCCCACCTTTTGACCACATGTCTATGGATATGATCATACAAGATCACATCTCTTGGGTCAACAATGTCTTTGATTTGGCCTAACATGTTGTCCATTTGCCCATACACCTCCCCAATCATCAATTGATCTGCATCTGAAAACCAAATCATATTGTAAATGGGTTTCATGAACTGCAGAATATACCTAACTTGTTGCCAAAATTAACCATCAATCACTGTGTCCTCCACCTCCTCAAATTCATGTCTCTCAGATGCGTATGTAGCCCAGTCTTTCAAATCCTACCATGAATCACTTGAGACCATACTAGCCAACACCTCTCTTACCTTCAAAAGGCACCTAAAGGTGAGGTAATAGCTAGCAAATCTAGTCTTTGCAATCTTCAGTAACTCCAACTTGGAGTGACTGCGGAAAATGAAGTGGTCCATGGTATGATTGGTAATACATTTTATCATCTTCTTCACTCTCTTGTACAAAGCACCAATCCATCTATAATCATGGTCCTTCAGTTTAATCAATGTTACATTTATCGTTATCGGGAATTTATAGCCGGGGGTCCAAAATTAAAAGTATCGGCAATATCGGGGAAATTATCGGAAATTATCGAGAAACTTTAAAAAATATAAAAATAATCATTTTTCGAACTTTTAATCTTCTAAAGCAACATCAACATCAATCAAACACATTGTCACATAAATATGAAAATACAACTGCAATATAAGATGTATAAGATGTCAAGTGGTACATCAAACATCGATACTGAAATATGATATCTGTCCTGAATCATAATTCCTGATAGGATAATACAAAATCACATCAAAACAAAAATAAATGTATCTCATGAGATGATCATCATGAGGCATCTAGATACTACAAGCCTACAAGGCTAATCATGATGCACTAAGATATCAATGATTCCCTCTACCCCTTTTACAGGAAAAGGTCACCACTAGCGTGTTTCCTCTTGAAGTAATAGGTGGACATGTTGAGGTTGAGCCTGAGGTGGAAGGTGCAACTCCTGGGGATGAGGTGGAAAATGGAGTGGGATGTCTTCCACCTCTTCCCTAGTTGGCATTCTTTGTGGAGGTCTGGCTACGAAAAACTCTCAATGTCATACTCCAAATTTGTCTCTCCTAGAAGTGGAAGATCCTCTGATACCTCCTCCTCCTTCAATTCATCAACATCATGCTCCAACCACTCAAGTGCCTCCTCCAAGACAAGCCTCTCGGTCTCCACCCTCCATGGACTCATGGTGTCAATCGAATCAAATGAAATGGCATCCGTGTCAATTATTTTGTTTATTTGCTTCACCCACAACCTGAGATTGTAGTAGACATAGACCATGTCATTAAGGCGATGGAAATCTGACTTGTATGAGGGCCAATTTGTAATTAGAGGATGGTGTCCCATGGGCATAAATTAAAATTAATGAACTCATAAAAAATTAAAATTTTAATTAGAACATTTCTAACCTGTTGCACTTCTTGGAGTGTATCTTTCCAAAGACACTCTAGTTGCACTCACACCCTGATGAACTACAAGTTTGACTCAGTGCCCGAATGACAAGTTTTTGCAACTCTGGGACCCTTCATAGTTTTCCCATCAACATCTACAGCAAATAAATGGAAAGGAAATACAACGAATTATATTTCCATTGAGTAACAAGTAGATAGAAAGGAAAAACATTGAAATTTGAAAGATTGAAACAAATTTTACTTGTAGTTTACCTGGCATCCTAGTGGTCCTGTCTTGGATAGCCATATCATACCCAAATGTCCCAACACTCAACTTATATATCTCAATTCGTTTGGCAATCTCTGAGCGTTCAACAGGAGTCAACACCATCCTCTGAACACATTGGAAAAATCCATCCATAACCTCTGCATCAAACCTAAATCCACATGCATAAGAGTATGTGGGGTTGAGGTAGAGCCCTACTGCATGAATCAAACGATGGAGAGTGTTGTTCCATCACTAATCAATCACTCGATATCTCGACTCGTCTAGTGAATTCCTCTTCCCCCCTGACCTCATAGTATCGATGGATAGGTTCCTTGGACCTATCCATGGCCTCATACAAGCAGCCCATTGCGGGCTTCTCATAATCAACCAAGCAAAGAACCTTTACCAAAGGTTCACTGATAGCACACAACTCTTGCTCTCCCATCCAAAAACTTTGATTGTGTCTCACAAGTTGGGGTATGGCTTGCCCATCCACTTTAGTACTATAGACACAAGCATTTCACTCATCCGAAAGAAACATCCTCTGCAACTCCAACATAGAATTGTGGAGAGACTGAAGAAAAATGAAGCTCATCGCAAAACACGTTATAGTGGGACGTGTTAGAATATAATGGATGTGCTCATTTAACCATAGACAATATCACTATTGTCACCCAACCATAGGCCGAAGCCACCCCCGAGCACCTTAACCTTGACAGAAAATCATTCCGGAAGCAAACCCTAGGCTAGATAGCCAAACAAAGGTGGTGCATCTTTCTCCAAGGATAGCACACCAAGCAAGAGTAACAAGAGTTGATCAGAGAGTCCAAACCATAACCAAGAGAGAATCCAAGCCAAAATTGAAATCTGCTAGTTGCAGCAGCTGCAACAGCAGCTCTCCTCCAGACTTGTGCACAAACTGGCCAACTGCAGTGCACGCAAGTGTTGCTTTTACAGTTCTGAGAATCTTGGCCAGAATGAAGACTGGCCTCCTATATTTATAGTATTTCTGGCAAACTGCCTGGGCCGACTTCTCATTCTGGGTACTAATTCTTTAGTATATATCATTTCCTTTAGCCAATTTCTTCTCTTGGAGGCAAATAACCTAATACAAGTCATTCTCTTGAGTCGACTTGTCTTCTAGGGTTATTAACCAATTAATTAGGGTTTGTTCTTGCTTCCCGAAATATTCTATTCTCGTCAGGTTTACACGTGGAGGTAAATACCTCCTGCAACTACCATAATATCAACACTCCCTCCTAGCTAGGGAGGTATTGAAGGTAATGGTCTTGAGCACAAACATACCATTCACCCGATAGCATCAACATTATCTCATGATTAGATCATGAGCACCATCATCACTATCAATGTCATCAACTGCATCATCTCTCGAAACCATACTCCATCTGAGTAATCAGACATGA
>JASDQU011506290.1:0-18913 GCA_032191745.1 Picea mariana | reverse complement strand
TACGCAAGCTTTAAAAAAAAAAAAAACTATGCTTGGACCTGGTTTCATTTTTACACAAGCTTGAACCAGAGGAAATGATGCTTGGACCTGGTTTTATTTTTACACAAGCTTGAACCAGAGGAAACTATGCTTGAGGTAAGTGGTTTCATTTTTACACAAGCTTGAACCATAGAAAACTATGCTTGTACTTCCCAACGCATAACACATGGATGGTTGGTACTTAGCCCCCAACTTAAGAAACTAGCATCTTTACTTCAGCATGAAGTCCAGAGGCTGAAAGTATTGCCCCCTAAGCTTCATTTCATCCAACGACAAAGGAAGAGGAAATGAAGCTTCAAATACTAGATGGACTTGACTCAAACAGAGAAAGGGAAAACTATTTCAATTTTTAACAAGCTTGACACAAAAACAAGAACTATGCTCATAACCTCTGTTTCATTTTTTAATGAGGTTTCCATAGAGACGAAAAAACTATCCTCGTAAGTGGTTTAATTTTTTAACGAGCTTGAAATTAGAAAACTATGCTCAAGTCTGGTTTCATTTTTTAATGAGCTTGAAATCAGAAAATCATGCTCATAGACCTCTGTTTCATTTTTTAACGAGGTTACCTCAGAGACGAAAAAAACTATCCTCGATGTCTTCTTGATCATGGATTCCAAGAGGACAATGCTCCAGAAGGACACCATGTCAAGGGACAAAACTCGGCCATGGCTTCCAAGAGGTCTTCGCTGGAAGGAAGAAACACACTCTGGAAGGACACCATGTCGAGGGTCACGACAGGAGTAAAGAGATCAGGCTCTAACAACCCTATCGAAGAGATCACCATGTCAAGTACTAGATCTAAGTCATCAGAAGTTGAAGCCATGGGTAAAAACGCCACATAATTGACCTGTGGCGGGGGCGATACCATCTGCATATAAGAATCATTCAGGGAGGCAATCTAGGTGGGGTCAACGTATGAAAGTTGATCAACAGTCACAACTCGTCCATCGTGAGGGAAAGATATCACACGAAAAAGAGTAGACACAATAGCTTTCATGGCATAGACATAATCTCACCCAAGGAGTAAAGCAAAATCCAAGGGGTCTTGGATGACCATGACATCAATAAAGACAATTTTCCCTCCCAAAGTTACAGGAAACTAAGGAAGGGTCCCTAAAGGTTGACTGGTTCTTCTGTTAAAAGCTAACAAATTCTGCGTAACCGGGGCAAGTTGAGGACAACCCAAAGCTTGCCAAGCAAAAGAGGACAAAATGCTAACTAACACACCTTCTTCTATCAACGTCTGAGGAATGTCCCGACCACAAACTTGAACTGTAATCTGGAAAGGAATGTGAGAGGGAAGACGAGGTCTAGTTAGCACACCCCAATTAAAAAGGATGGCCTCATTACTTGGAGGGGGTTTCATGGGAGGAGGAATACCCACTGGCATGGTAGATTCTGTATCAATGATAAAAACATGGGTAGTATTAGGTTTACTCTTTAGCGACAGAGTAGGATCGATCGATGGAGAGATCAGAACGACCACTTGGGTTTCATTTTCCAAGGGGAGAATGGGGTCGACAGGTGGAAACGGATCGACTGCTTGGGTTTCACTCTCTAACGAGAGAGTGGGATCAACTGAGGATGGGATCAGATCAACCACTTTGTTAACACTCTCTAAAGGGAGAGTGGGATCGACCGAAGATGGGATTGGATCGACCACTTTGTCAACTGGTTCAATTAAGGACGTGACCAGATTGACAACATGATCAATTGGATTGACCGGCAATCAAAGTGATCATTCCATCAACTACAGGGGGGTTGAGAGAAAACTTATGATAAGCAACTGGAAGTTGAGGCTGTGAAACAGTCATGTCTTCCAGTAATTTGGAGGCTTTGTCTATACGAGGGAAAAGGTGAGTTAGATGACTCCCTTTGCATAACATACACGGGAACTTGACTCTAATTTTCTTCTTCACAATGATATCATGACTAGTTGACGGGAGGTCATCAACATGTTGTTCAAAGGTTGACGATATGGGTTGGTTAGGGTGTGTAGACCATACTTCTAAAACCTTGGATAGACCAGGGCAATCCTTAAGAAGATGGCTACCCTTACAAAGCCTGCAAGGGTACTTGGGTTTATGAGTTGTTTGGGTGATATTGACATCATCAACACTCCCAACACGATTAATAGTAACTGGTTGTTTTCCAACATGTTTTACAGTGGTTGGAGGTTTTGACCCTTGTTTATCTTTCTTCTTCTTAATCTTTCTTTTCTTGTTCTTCTTATTCACTGGGTTACTAGATTCAAAACTTTCACTCGACGAAGAAGATGAAACGGAAGGTGACCTTGCAAGAGAAGAAGGTGAAGAAGACCTTACTGGTGAAGAAGGTGAAGGATCAACATGAGTTTGATTCTCTTGGGGGGAAGTGCTTACGACCAAAGTAATTACTGCATTCGGGATTACCTGAGTGGGAAACAACCATTTCGGTAACCCAATTGTGAGATCTGGAAGGCTCAAAGTAGTAATATGAGGAGGACCAATGTATCCGTAAGAAGGAAAAACAAAAGGTCCCCCTCGAAAAAAATTTCCTTCATTGGTCATTACGGGAACTGACGCCATTAAAAATAAAAATCCAACCTAGAGTCCACTAGGGAGAACAAACAACACACACTAAAAATCTAGTAAGAAAGCAAGAAAAAAAAACCTTCTCACAATGAGCACACTAGTTGGTGATGAAATCCAATGTCGCGAGAACAATGTAAGAAGGGGATGAGATAGAGCGGGTGGAAAATTTACGTTGATGACCTTCTTAACGGACTTACACCTTGGTTCAAGATCCCACACATAATCGTGGGTGTTGTTCTAGAGTCTGTACTTAAGGCTTTAAAAAGTACAATGTCTAGGCATTCAAAAGTTAGTAAGGTGTAAAAAGAGAGGAGAGTATACCTTCAGGAAAGGAAGCTAGGGTTGATTTCTAGGTTGTCGCTGTCTGGATTCCAACTATTCCTGGATGTTTATATCCCGTTCGATTGCAGCCCATGAATGTTCAAGTTCTACCCAGGTGGTGGTTGTTTTAAGTATAGTATCAAAGAGATTTAAAGTGATATGGGTTTGAAATGATAAATCAGGTTCGATATTAGGTTGTCTTATAATGGGGACAGTCATAGAGGAACAAAAAAATTTAAAAGAAATTCGAGAGTTTTTATGTTGTATCAATTTGATCTTATAAAGAGAACTTCAAAATTAATGTTAAGGAAAAAATGCAAACCAAAGGCCTTTTTCCGTAACTGCGTTATATTTGAAATAAATAGTGTGTGAAATATGAGAAAAACATTTAGCTATTTATAAAGCAAGGCTCCTATCAAGGGAGAATCTCACTCCTTAAACAGAGGAAGAAAATAGAATAAGAAGGAATCTAACAAAGCATAAAATATGACAACTTAAAAGGTTCACAGGTCTTGTATCTATTGTTAGCCGATACAGAGGAAAAACTGTAAACAATATAGATGAATAAAATTTAACCACCACAATAGAAGTTTTACTAAATTGGAGTGCACATTCATCATATGTATATAAGCGAAATAAAATTGAATATGAATAACAAAGAGAACAAACTCATAACACAGTCTTGACGGAATCAGGATTCTTCGGATTGCTTTGTATTAATTCTCAAAAAGAAGATAACCTTTATTACAATCGACCAAAAAGGTCCAGCCCTTTTTTCTTTCTACAAAATGTATATTTATACATATTTTTATATGCTGGAATCTAAATCATTCCAGAGGTTTTCGGTTACAATCAAAGGAGTTAAAACGTTTTGTTTCTTTATCTCTGTCCTCATTTGGTACCAGAAACTTGTCTCTTTGCATGATTCGTGCAAATAACGCACTTCTCCACCAACTGTGATATCAGCTTAGAAGGTTCTGCTTGGTTATTCGCCTCAAAAATATAACAATCTTTCAACAATCATGGCAACTTTTCTTCCACCTGCTGGTCTTTGGCGCTAATAGAACATAATAATATACTTGGTTTAATTAGCCATTTATCTATTTGAACTATGTCTGTCTAGGTTATTTTTGATATTTTGGCTAATTCTCTTTCTTCATTTTCCTTGATATCTAGCAGATATTTGGCTGTATTGATCTGACCCAGTATCTCAATGATACTTTCACCATCAGAACCCAACCACATCCCATTTAACAAATCGAAATTTTCTTCACAAGATTTTCTTATCTCCTTAGCTTGTTGTCTGCCTTCAGATATATTTCGGTCCCATTCTTTCAACAAGATATTGCCCGTAGTCTGCTCTGAGATGGGAAAACTGGAACTACTGCTTATTTCCTTTCTCGTCGTGGCTATAATAGACTCCTGGAACGCAACCCGAGCCGCTCCGACTTCCCTTTCTCTGAGAGAGAGGTTCTCCAATATCTGATCAATGAGTTGGAAGCTACTTTGAATCGTTTCTACTTTAACAAGCAGACCTTGCTGCGCCGCCGATAACCTTTTTCTGATTTCTATTGCTTAGGATTAAAATATCCCGATATCGATTACCTGGCTTTTGGCTAACTCTAATTTGGCCCGAAGCTGCTCTATCAATTCTCCTTGTTGGGCTATCTATATATGACTTGATTGAACCATCAGCTATGTTTGTTCAAGATTAGCTTTGAGCCACTCGATTTCATTTTGATCATCTATTCTAGCTTGCTCCAAAGTTGCATTTGCCCGATCTTTGGCAGTAGCCTCTGCTGTAGCTAGTTTAGCCTCTAATGTCTTGATTAGACGATTTTTTGCTACAACTGATCTTTTAGGGTCCTGACTGAATATTGGTTTTCCATAGAGAAAGCACCCAATGTTCCTGCTATTTGTGTTGCAAATTCTTCTTTCTTCATGGTTCTTCCATCGGTTATAATTTTAAATTTCTTGGATACAGTACCTACCTCTTGGTAGAGTTCTTGTCTCACGACARCCTTTCTCTTCTTATTGAAGAAGAATTCATTAGGAGGTAGCTCTTCCACTGATATGGGTGTTAATTCTTCACCAAAAATTTAACTTGCGTCTGGTATTCCCTTTGTCGACTGTAGGGGAGTAACATAAACAATGGGATTAATGAATTGTTTAGATGATTTCCCTGGAGTAATGMCTGAAGTTGGCTCGCTTGGGGGATCGGAAGCCTCGGCTTCCTGTTTYGGGCCCCTAGTTTGCCCTTCTTTATCCTGTTGTTCTTCTTGGCCGGGTGCTGAATCTTTGGAGCCTTCGACTTTTGTTTTCTGCACCTCTATGGTCATTGGATTCTCACCCTGTAATATTGGGGGAAAGCAGCTCCACCTATGTTCTTGGAATTTGAAAACATCGACCCTCTCTTCGGGCGATAAGGCTTGTATCCGAGCCAAAACCTCGGCATACGATCTCGCGCCTTGAAAAATATCATCATGAAGTGAATTCTCCTGTTCAAACCTTTTAAGGCCACAACTAGCCAAGTGATTACTCATGACCCTATGTGGGTCGTGTTTATTGAATTCAATATGGACTAATTTTATGTCTTCTAAGGCTGCTACCTCAGCCTTTTCATGCTCGAAATCTAATAAAGAATAGGTGTTTACATGAATGGGGAAAGGTGGCCATACCTTCTTTGAAAACCCCTTCAGCTCTTTACTTATGCCACCAATCATGGTTTGCATGGCGATCTCGCGACAGGCCAACTTATCGGGTATAAATAATGGTAGATCATGTGGAGGGATAGAAGCACCGAAAACCCTGATGTATGAAAACTCTTCCTCCACGTACCAGTCGACCACCCTGCTCAAATTGGCCGCAATGCTATCTGAGATCCGGGGCAGTGGATTATCGAAGATGGCAACATGCATTGGTACCATTACCCAATTGAAGCTTTCATATATATAATCCGAGGCCTTATCCTCACAAAGCTTAGAATGATAGAGATGGATAGGCTCGGCCTCCGATGGAGCCCAGCTCCAACTCATTAAGGGAAAAGGTGTCATGGAACACATGGCGTCCATGATGTATGCAGACATAAAAAACAAGGTGGCTCTCCTTCTTGCCCTCTGCGTCCGATATTTTGTAATCCGATTGGTCAGACTATTTGACAACAGTTTGGCCCAGTCGAAAGAAAATCCTTCTGCTACCATATGCATCACAGGAACCCATTGGAAGAAAAAATGCATGGTGTCTTCCCTCCTGTACAATCTATAGGTCATCATCGCTATGTATTTGAACTGTGGTTCCAAAGAAAATATGGAATAAACTCTGTTGCTATCTGCCCTGAACTTCGCTGGTTGTGAGACCCAATCCTTGATCAAATCAGATAAGATTTTCCCGTATTGCTCACATTTCTTCTGCTTAAAATCCTCTAGAAACTCTACATTGTATGTGAAGTTCGACATGGGTGGTAACTTGTACATCGCCTGTAATTTTTCTGGTCTAAAGATCCCAACAATGACCTTCTGCTCGCTGATGATGGTTCTGGTAGGGATATCTACATGATCTAGCGCCCATCGGATCATGTCATAGTAAGGTAGAAGACATGGCCTGACCACTACTTTGTGCATCTCTGCCTTGACGATGATCTTGTATTTGGTAGTCATGTCATCTTTCTCGTTGTCACTGGAATTGTCCAAACAGTTCACCAACTCTGATTGCAAAACCTCTGAGATGTATGACCAGGTTTGTATGGAATCAATGCTTCTAGGTGAAGTATCTGAAACATTATCAGAGATTTGTCCCAAAATCTCAGCACTTGTCTTGGACGCTTTTCGCGGGGCCATGACAGAAGATTGTGACTTAGCTCTCTTGTAATAAAAATGTGTATACATATAGAGATCAGTTTGATGAGAAAAACTTATCTGCACAGGATAGAAATGAGCTGTATGATTAGAACAGAAAGGAAAAGATCTATATCTTCAATCATTTAAAATCTTGGTGTCCTTATGAACAGAACGGTCAAATCGTATTTAGAAACAGATTTAAGAATAAAGACCCTATCCTTACTGGCCATTTCACCTTAGTTCCAATTAATTCCATAAATTTCGACGGTTCGTGACACAAGTTGGCGCAAGGAAAATTTAAAATTACCTCGTAGACTGTGCATATTATTATTTGTATTGAACACTGATTAAGCTAGCTTAGATTTTTTAATTAATCTTACTTAAACTTTAATCAACCTTTTGACGTTTGTCGTATCGGGAGTTTTCGTTCTAACCTTTCGAGCCTCAAAAACTCAAGATCGCGATGATTAGATTTAGTTAAGCAAGGACGTAACCAGGATTAAGTGTTTAATTAATCATGTTTTAATTTATATCGTGACTTCGTGGCTTGGGGTTTTGAGGGTATAGTTTTCCGGAGGAGCGCGAGCTGAGTCGCAAAATCCTGAGATCATTATGATGTGATTTATTTAAACCAGAAGGTAAACCGGATTAAGTGTTTTAATTAATTATGTCTAAGCAATATCAGGACTTCACCACTTGGGGTTTCGAAGGTATAACTTTCGAGAGGAACGTATGCCGAGTCGCGAAATCCCGAGAGACTTTAACCATGGTCAAAACTAATCACCCCTGACACTAACCTAGGTTACTTATGTAAAAGTCTCATGGCTTCGTCTTTCAGAGTTATGATGGTAATGTTTTAGGAGAGAGTGAATGCCGAGATGAAAAATCCCGACAGCACTTGACTGGGGTTTAAAGAATTTTACTCTCGGCTTTCACCTGAGGTAAGATTTTTAAAAATTTTCACGACCTCGCACATCGGGGCTTGTAAATCTTGTGACTTGTGACTCCCGAAGAGCGATATTCCAAGCTACAAAAAGTAAAAACTTTCATTTCACGATAAAGAGTGGTAACTTATGAAACATAACATCCTTCGCTATTTCGCATGTCGAGACTATTGAGATTTTCAGTAGGTAAAAGTCACGAAGAGAAAAAGAACTTGAAAACCAACATTTGACTTTAAAAAAAAATATTTAAACCAGTTGAAAAAGGCGGCTCCAACATAGGCTCCAACTAGGGATCCCGTCTTCTTGCAAGACAGGAAGAACAATAGACCACGTGCTTGTTTTGGGTAAATGGAGTCATTTGCTTCACTTCTGCTAAACTTCCTTTAGGGAAAAGATAAACAGAGGGAACAAGAGATCTTGTCTTTCACTTCTGCAAATCTTTTAAATACTCACTATGTTTCATACTCAGCTACAGTCCCTTTCATGACTTTCTCTTTCTCTTTACTGAATTTAGGTCTGCATTAAGACAAATCAAAACAGTTCTAGGAAATNATTTAAACCAGAAGGTAAACCGGATTAAGTGTTTTAATTAATTATGTCTAAGCAATATCAGGACTTCACCACTTGGGGTTTCGAAGGTATAACTTTCGAGAGGAACGTATGTCGAGTCGCGAAATCCCGAGAGACTTTAACCATGGTCAAAACTAATCACCCCTGACACTAACCTAGGTTACTTATGTAAAAGTCTCATGGCTTCGTCTTTCAGAGTTATGAAGGTAATGTTTTAGGAGAGAGTGAATGCCGAGATGAAAAATCCTGACAGCACTTGACTGGGGTTTAAAGAATTTTACTCTCGACTTTCACCTGAGGTAAGATTTTTAAAACTTTTCACGACCTCGCACATCGGGGCTTGTAAATCTTGTGACTTGTGACTCCCGAAGAGCGATATTCCGAGCTACAAAAAGTAAAAACTTTCATTTCACGATAAAGAGTGGTAACTTATGAAACATAACATCCTTCGCTATTTCGCTTGTCGAGACTATTGAGATTTTCAGTAGGTAAAAGTCACGAAGAGAAAAAGAACTTGAAAACCAACATTTGACTTTAAAAAAAATTATTTAAACCAGTTGAAAAAGGCGGCTCCAACATAGGCTCCAACTAGGGATCCCGTCTTCTTGCAAGACAGGAAGAACAATAGACCACGTGCTTGTTTTGGGTAAATGGAGTCATTTGCTTCACTTCTGCTAAACTTCCTTTAGGGAAAAGATAAACAGAGGGAACAAGAGATATTGTCTTTCACTTCTGCAAATCTTTTAAATACTCACTATGTTTCATACTCAGCTACAGTCCCTTTCATGACTTTCTCTTTCTCTTTACTGAATTTAGGTCTGCATTAAGACAAATCAAAACAGTTCTAGGAAATCGAACAGATCTTGTAACTTTTGGCTTGCATCCAATGAAATTTATTACATGTTTTTAATCGGGGAGTCCCGTCCAGACTTAGGATGTGGATCCAGTCTCAAGAAAGTTTATTACCAGAGTAGAGTGAAAATCATGTATAACAGCCTTACAGACATCTCAGATATTGCTTCACTGCCAGTGGGCTTGTTCAGTACCCCGATGAAGTTATCCGCCCCTTTTTTGCTGAATTTCCTTTCACCACTTCGGAATATATTTATGCATTTAAATGATGAGACGAGGGAAATCATTTCTGAATTTCCTTTCATCGTCTCCTCAGACTAGATGTACAATTAGATATGACTTTCTTTGCACCATTTGTCTTATAAATTTCTTTTTAAAACACGAAGTCGGGGCAATCAGTTTGTATGAGGGGTGATGTTTGTATAATATTTTGCAATGGAGGTCTATTAACTTACTTTGATTTCTCGGTACCAACCTTCCCTTAACCTTCACCACACCTTAACCCGCAGGAAAAGGGGGAAAATCATTTCTAGGGGTTTTCCTTGGAGCAAGACTCAATCCTTCGAAACTGTTGAAAAACCTAGAATAGTTAGGATCCACCTACACATAACCTGCTTAGTAAGATACGGAGGAGTTATGAAGACCAACTTCCTTTCCAAAATACACTTTACAGCTTTCAAAGTTGAAACAAAATCTCTTCCCCCTATGTATATAAATTTGGAAAGGTACTTGGCTTTTTAACAAGGTAAAAGTAAGACCGGAGAAAAAGTGACGGACAGATTTTTGTACACTGAGGAGCAGGGGTCGAAAATTAAAACCGTTTTTTGAAAACCCTTTCCCAGAGATGCTTTACTTAATTATAACCTATCTTTATTTTAAGTTAACTTCTTAGGACCCAGATCAAGTAATTGTTCTTTTTAATAACAACTAAGCAAAAACTTTAGATTAATGGGACTTTTATGGTGCTTAGGAGACCTTTGCTTTCTTAAAGAATAGAATTCTCGAGAGTTCATACCTTTACCTTAACATTTTGAAACAACCGAAAACCTTTTCTATCACCTGTTTTTTGTGAATTCAGCGTCTGATATATGACTTTCCGTTTTCTCTTTTCACTCATTTAGGTCGCAGGCGAAAATCCTGCAAACACGAAGAGTGTCCCTTAAAAGAGTTGAATGTATTTGAAAATTGCGTATCTCTATTTATACTGACCTAATTAATTAAAAATGAAAACTTACCTCAAGGGAATCATGCAATATAAAGAAAATACAACCCGGTATATACAATGGAAATCCTTTGGGAACCAATTATTTCATGTAGTGTTTTAGATAACGCCCGTTGACAGGGGCGTTGAAGATTTTACCATCCATATTTTCTAATAAAAACGAATTTTTTCCTTCGGATGCTGCGACTCTAAATGGTCCATACCAAATATGATCAAATTTATCGTGTTTCGCCGAATCTTCCTTCCTAGCATCCCATCTTAAGACCAAATCACCCGGAAGAAACTCTCTATCTTTTGTCTTACAGTCAAATAACGTTTTCATGTCGTCTTGATGTTTTTGCAATATTTCGTCCACTTCGACCCTGTGCTGTTGTACTTCGATCAACTGATTTATTCTCCTTGTGATGTACTTTGGTTCTTCTTTCTCATCTTGCCATAGTTTCATTACAAGAAGTGCCAATTTTATGGGTGATACCATGTCAGTCCTGTATACCATCTGGAAAGAAAAAATGCTGATGGATTTTTTCGTGCTAATCCAATTTTCCCATAGTGCGTATTTTAAATGTACATGCCAGGATCTCTTGTTCTTGTTCAGCACTTTCTTAATTATTTTTATTAGACTCTTGTTCGAAGACTCGACCAATCCATTTCCTTGGGGATAATATGTTGTAGAATGGCCGAGTACAATATTGTATTTTTGGCAAAAACTGATCATAGCCATAGATTTAAAAGCCTAGGCATTATCTGTTACTATCTTTCGGGGGCAGCCGAATCTAGATAAAATGTTTTCTTCTAGGAAATCTATTACCACCAAATCTGTAGCCCTGTTGGTTGGAATAGCCTCTACCCATTTAGTAAAATAATCTGTGGTGGTTAGGATCCATTTGTGTTGAGCGCTGGAATGGGGCTTAATTTCGCCTATAAAATCCAGTCCCCACTGCTGAAAAGGAGCCTCCATTTTGACTGGGACTAAAGGTAGCGCTGGGAGTTTATGCTTGCCTATGAACAGTTGGCAAGGGTCACAAGCCCTGGCTTTGGTATTTACATCCGAGAAAAGTTTAGGCCAATAATACCCTACCCTCAGGATTTTATAAGCTGTCGCTCTCCAAGCATGATGTCCCCCACACACTCCTTTGGGGAATTCGCTTATGACCTCCTCTGTTTCAAATTCAACCAAGCAAACCAATAGGAAGACAAGTGGGTCCTTCAAAAACAATTTACCCTCAGATATACAGTATTTGACCACATGTAGTTTTAGCATTCTGGCTTTGGATGGAGATAAATCACTCGGACACTTCAAAGTCAGTAGGTAGGATACTATGTTTTTGTACCAGTTAGAGGAGGTAAACTTCTCTTCGATTCTAATTTCACTTGTTTTCTCGTAGAGCTCTCTCATATCTTCATCTTCTCCACATCCTTGTATGCTATTTATGCTGAGGGATCTGAAATTAGATTCAGCTAAGAGTTTAGCCAAACCTTCACCTTTTACTAGTTTCGTCGGCTTTAATTCCAGATCAAATTCTTGAATTTTTGCGAGCCACCGACCCCTTTTGCCGTCACTGTCAGGCTGCACTAAAATGTCTTTTACAGAGCTAGTAGGTACATACGCGATTATCTTGGAATGCAATACATAAGTTTTAAAATCCTTTAATGCCTTTACCATAACATATGCTTATTTTTCCATTATATCATATTTTAGTTCCACATCTCTGATACTTTTGCTGAAAATGGCTATCGGTTGTTCGAAACCTTCCTCATTTTTCTGGAGGAGCACCATGGCAATGGTATGCTCAGAGATGAATGAGAAAATGAGAAAATCCTTTAGATAGTCGGGGCTTGCCAGTACAGGTGGCTCACTTATAACCCTTTTGATATGTGCAAACGATTCTTTGGCCTCTGCCGTCCATTTTACCTCGCTGTTTTTATTTAACATACCTGTGATTAATTTCACAATCTCAGCAAAGTTTGGGATAAACCTTCTCAAAAAGTTTATCTTTCCTGAGAATGACTGAATTTCCTTTACATTTCTAGGAATATTTATTGTGTCTATAGCTTGAACCCTGCTGGGATCAATTTTAATTCTGTCTTGGGACACAATATGGCCCAGGAGTTTACCTTCTTGCATGGCGAAATGAGACTTTTTGGGGTTTAAAGACAGATCAAACCTGCGACATTTTTCGAAAGTTTGTTTGAGATGTATTAAATGATCTTCGTCAGACTTAGAAAAAAYGCTTAGATCATCAAGATAGATAACTAMAAACGTGTCTCTTTCGCTGACGAAAGTGTTATCCATAGCATGCTGGAAGGTGGCACCTGCATTCATTAGACCGAAAGGCATTTTATCAGACATGAATGTACCCCAGGGTGTAGTGAAGGTTTTTTTTTCTTTATCTTGTTCATTTACAACAATTTGATTGTACCTAGAGAAACCGTCGATCATAGACATCCTATTTTCTCCGACTACCTTTTCTAAGACGTGATCCATTTTTGGTAAAGGATAGTTGTCTTTGAGGGACGATTTATTTAAATTTCTGAAATCAACACACAGTCTAATCTCCCCACTCTTTTTTCTAACCGGGACCAGGTTTTCCACCCAATCTGAGTATCTCAAAGGTACTATTATTTTCGTGTCTAAAATCTTCTTAACTTCTCTTTCGACTATGGGTAATAAGATAGGGTTGATTTGTCTAAGATTTTGCCTAAAGGGTTTGACACCATGCTTCAGAGGTATCTTGTGTTCGATCACAGTAGTGTCATAGGTCCTAAGCTCTATGTAAGACCAAGCGAACACGTCTTTATATCGTGCAAGCAAATCTTTATACTTATTTTTCACCTCAGGAGGAAGGTACTTTGATATTTTCACCATCCTGGGTTCCTCTTTTGTCCCTACGTCGCAATATTCAACCTCTTCTAGTTGGGGTTGGAGAGTGGATTTTAAAGGCATGTTTGATCAAAAAGTCTTTCCAGGGGGATTACTCCCTTTGGAATTTGATTACCTTTTAAAACTAACATGCGATGGTTGGCAATTTTTTATCGGAACTCCTGAGGGTCTTCTCCTTCTTGCATGATCCATGTGTGATCATTTTGATTCTCTCGATCGATGTGAGTTTCAGAAAAGTCTCCCACTTCTTCTAGAAACTTCCTGATCTGTTCGTCATCCTCGAAAACCTGCCAATGTTGTATGTTGTTTGGGATGGATGGTCTATGCCTTACCTCTATATGGTATTTTAATTTAAAGGCTATGGGGGGAGAGAACGTCAAGGCTTCCTTGGCTAACGAATTGACCTGCAATTTTCGGCACGTGGGATGAAGTGGATATTTACAAACGAGAAGAAATTTTCCATTAGATCCTAGGCACAATTTCTATACGCTCTCAATCTCAGGTGTTTGGCCTGGTATTGTCGATTAACCTATTTGACTATCAACTCAGCATCTCCATATACTTCCAGGTTCTTTATGTTTAGCTTCTTGGCAGCTTCCAATCCTAATACTAAGGCTTCATATTCACATACATTGTTAGTGTAACCTATATCCCATTGAAGTCTGTAAGAAAAAGGGACAACAAATTTATTTTCAGGTGCCACAAAAAATACTCCTGCACCTGCTCCTTCACATGAAAGAGCACCATCAAAAAACATTTTCCAGATCCCTGTGCTGTGCATATTTTTAGATTCTTTCTCGTCTATGTAATTTTCTTCTGTGCAACTGTCTATACCATCATCAAAAGACAAAATACAATTTCCTAGATCTTGATCAGCAATGTAAACAGGATAATTGTTAGGATTTTGAGGATCGCTCACTGTATAGGATAACCTCATTTTCTTATGTATAACTGAGTAAATTGCCCACCAAATACAAGAATTGTGGTGTAAGTCATGTCCAGTTGGAGGGGCCCCCCAAGTTTGGCTCCCCATTACCTTGATAGCAGTAATCCATACTTTGGGGGGATATTAGCAATAACTACGTCCATCAGGACACTTTTGACTGGGACCTATGACTACTAAATCTTTTATCATACCCATGCACTTAACTCTTCTCGAATCGAAAGAGTAGAGATCTCTGTAAGGTCGGGTGATCTCGAGGCCTAGTCTATCGATAATTTCTTTGGGCATCACATTATGTGAAGCTCTAGAATCTAGCATGCAGTTATGTAGCAGTCAATCATGCACATATAGGGTGATATAGAAAGAGCAACGGTGTCTCTGGCGCCCTCGAAATGTGGACCAAAAGTGATATTGGGCTTATCATCTTCCAAATTTATTGCGTTTGATTGACTTTCTTGATCTGAACAACCTATCACTTTGGTTATCTACTTTCAATATGCAGGATTCTCTGCTAATCAACCAGCGGGATCGGTATTTTTATCCTATTTATCTCATTTTCAAAACTAAAACCACCGCTAAATTTGTCCGTTTCTCTGGTTGAAACCTCTAGCTCCTTCTTCTCAATCTTATTTGTCTGGGTGGATTTATTACTCATGAGTTTACTTATCGGTGTGAGTGTCTCAGTTGTCTTGATTCCCCTTGTTTGGGTCTCAACCTCTTTCATTTTGAGGTCCAACAAGTCTACCTCTTTTATTTTGTTGTTGGATGTTTCAGTCTTTTTTGGGGTAGGCACATATATTTCACCTCTAGGGAGAATTTTCTTCGGTTGAGGAATCAACATAGGTTTGTTTTTAGACCTCAAGTTATACCTCGGTTGGACCCCCGCTGTCATGGAATTAGACGTTTCTTGACATACAACGAAATCATTGTTGTTTATATCATCATCTTCATTTGATGGTTGAGGTGCGTTCAACGACCTCTCGTAATATTCTTTAGTTACATAGGGCTGAATGTAGTCGTCGCCCAAATTTGTCACATCTTCTTCAAGTCCCTCGAAATCTTCCAGGTCATTTCCTCCCATAAAATTTTCATTTTTTAAAGGGGTTTGAATTTTCTGATCTTCATTTTTAATCTGCCTTTGTTGATTTTGAGGGTTGGGGTCTCTTCTGAATTCTCTTTTAACGAAAGGATCACTCTTGGATTGATCTAACTCCATTATGGAAATCTTATTCAAAAACTCTTTAATTATCCTAGCCATATCATCCATTTTGTCGTCTGTGGATCTATTAGATCCTGAGGGTCCCGCTTGTTCCCTAAAACATCTGGTTTCTCTGTTTCCCGTTTCTACCCTAGCTTTCAACTTACTAGAGGCCGTCATGTTAGATTCAATTTCCACAGCATCATCCTGCATTCGGGTTAAGGTAGCCCCCCGCCTCTCTCTTAAGAGAAGGGCGAAGTTGGGTTCGAAATCTCCTGCGAAGGTTACCTTGGCTGCAGGTTGGGAGGGTTTAACTTCGGCTGCAATCTTATTATACAGTTTTTTAAATCTTTGGATAAATTCCATAATTGTTTCTAAATTCCTTTTCTTTAAAGATCTGAACTCGGTCAGATAATATAAGTGGTATTTTCTCTCACCCCATTGTCTAAGAATGGCATCTTATAAGGCATCGTAAGAAAGGATAGACCCTGCGGGTAGGCTTCGAAACCAGGTTCGTACCTGTCCTTCAAAAGTTTGAACAAACAATCTCGAATAAACGTCTTCGTGTTCCAGACCTAGAATATCAGCGAACTGATCGAAGAAATTTATATGTTCGGCCGCAGTTAAGTCCCCTTCCCCTGTAAATTTTGCTAAATGTTTTATATAATTTTCAAGAAGGTCATGAAGAGGTACGGGTAGAACCAAAGGTTCATATCTCGCAGCCACTTTAGTAAAAACTATGGGGGATGGGGGAGGCACTTGCCCCCCCGCTCCTCCTCTGGAGGCCTCCATTGGTACTACCTGACAAGGAAAGGGTGCATTATATAAAGGGTTATGAAAGACTAAAAGTGGATCTCTAGCTTCTTCGAGGGATGAGAAAAGCAAAGACGGGTGAACAAAGATGCGAGGACTTGGCTCCTCGGATTTGTAGGATACGTAATCAGGGGATCCCGCAGGTGTAAGATTTGAATATATAGTATACTCTTCGAGACTTGGTGAGGTTGGGAAGTCTAAAACAAGAGTCGGTGGGATATCAACCACTGATAAATTTACTGCAGAGTTTTTACCTTTGTGTCCGACAGAGGTTTTCAGAAGGATTTCACTTTTAACCACAGAACTAGCTAAAAATGAATTAGTGGTCTTGGGAGGGGTACTATGTGAAGTTGAAGGTTCACAAGAACTCTTGGTTTTGGGCTGTGGGTGCTTAAGCTAATAGACTGTAGTAGTCAGCTTAAGAGAACCTCTAGCTTTCAGTATTTTTTTGGGATCTGAAACAGGCGTGGTCTGCTTGCTCTCTGGGTTTTGTCTGGTATTCCTTCAACCAGATGCCAGCTTACTTATATGTAGAGTCGCCAAGTGAAATATAGGAAAATCATTTAGAAAGTTCCCACTCTTTGTTCACTATCAAAGGGTGAAACTTGAAAATATATGTCGTTCTTCCCAAGGAAAAAATTTTGTAACTTCGTTCCCCAGCAACGGCACCAAAAAGATGTTGTTCCAGAGTCTGTACTTAAGGGTTTAAAAATTATAGTGTCTAGGCAATGGAAAGTTAGTAAGGTGTAAACAGGGAGGAGAGTACACCTTCGGGAAAGGAATCTAGGGTTGATTTCTAGGTTGTCTCTATCTGGCTTCCAACTGTTCCTGGATGTTTATATCCCGTTCGATTGCAACCCATGAACATTCGAGTTCTACTCGGGTGGTGGATATTTTAAGTATAATATCAAAGATATTTAAAGCAATATGGGTTTGATCCGATAAACCGGGTTCGATATTAGGTTGTCTTATATTGGGGACAGTCATAGAGGAACAGAAAAATTTAAAAGAAATCCAAGAGTTTTTATGTTGTATCAATTTGATCTTATAAAGAGAACTTCGAAATTAATGTTAAGGACAAAATGCAAACCAAAGGCCTTTTTTCGTAACTGCATTATATTTKAAATAAATAGTGTGTGAAATATGAGAAAAACATTTAGCTGTTTATAAAGTAAGGCTCCTATCAAGGCAGAATCTCACTCCTTAAACAGAGGAAGAAAATAGACTAAGAAGGAATCTGACGAAGCATAAAATAGGACAACATAAAAGGTTCACAGGTCTTGTATCTACTGTTAGCCGATACAGAGGAAAAATTGTAAACGATATAGATGAATAAAATTTAACCACCATAGTAGAAGTTTTACTAAATTGCAGTGCACATTCATCATATGTATATAAGTGAAATAAAATTGAATATGAATAACAAAGAGAACAAACTCATAACACAGTCTTGACGGAATCAGGATTCTTTGGAATGCTTTGTATTAATTCTCAAAAAGAAGATAGCCTCTATTACAATCTACCGAAAAGGTCCAACCCTTTTTTCTTTCTACAAAATGTATATTTATACAGATTTTTATATGCTGGAATCTAAATCGTTCCAGAGGTTTTCGGTTACAATCAAAGGAGTTAAAACATTTTGTTTCTTTATCTCTGTCCTCATTTGGTACCGGAAACCTATCTCTTCACATGCTCCGTGCAAATGACACACTTCTCCACCAACTGTGATATCAACTTAGAAGGTTTTGCTTGGTTATTGGCCTAAAAAATATAACAATCTTTCACCAATCGTGGCAACTTTTCTTCCACCTGCTGGTCTTTGGCACTGATAGAACATAATAATATACTTGGTTTAATTATCCATTTATCTATTTGAACTATGTCTATCTGGGTTATTTGTGATATTTCAGCTAATTCGCTTTCTTCATTTTCCTTGATATTTAGCAGATATTTGGCTGTATTGATCTGACCCAGTATCTCAATGCTACTTTCACCATTAGAACCCAACCACATCCCATTTAACAAACCAAAAGTTTCTTCACAAGATTTTCTTATCTCCTTAGCTTATTGTCTGCCTTCAGATATATTTTGCTCCCATTATTTCAACAAGATATTGCCCCTGGTCTGCTTTGAGATGGGAAAACTGGAACTACTTCTTATTTCCTTTCTCGTCGTGGCTATAATAGCCTCTTGTAATGCAACCCGAGCCGCTTCGACTTCCCTTTCTCTGAGAGAGAGGTTCTCCAATATCTGATCAATGAGTTGGCAGCTACTTTGAATCGTTTCTAATTTAACAAGCAGACCTTGCTGCGCCGCCGATAACCTTTTTCTGATTTCTATTGCTTGGGATTGAAATATCCTGATATCGATTACCTGGCTTTCGACTAACTCTAATTTGGCCCGAAGCTTCTCTATCAATTCTCCTTGCTGGGCTATCTGTATCTAAATTGTTTGAACCATCAACTGTGTCTATTCGAGATCATCTTTGAGCCGCTCGATTTCATTTTGATCATCTATTCTAGCTTGCTCCAAAGTTGCATTCACCTGATCTTTGGAAATAGCCTCTGCTGTAGCTAGTTTAGCCTCTAATTTCTTGATTAGATGATTTTTTTGCTACAACTGATCTTTTAGGGTCCCGACTGAATATTGGTTTGTCGTAGCGAAAGAACCCAATGTTCCTGCTATTTGCATTGCAAATTCTTCTTTCTTCATGGTTCT
>JASDQU011506289.1:7354-21070 GCA_032191745.1 Picea mariana | reverse complement strand
TGATAGTTTAATTAATGGTGCATGCAGAGTAGTGGTGTGCGATGGGGGCATACTAAACTTTAGCATGGTGCAGTGTGTAGAGTGAAATGCATGCGAAATATCAACCTGTGATACAAAAATTTTGTGCAACAGGTGTAAACCCAGAGAGATATTTCTAATGGTGTAAACCATTCGTCAAACAAAGCTTTTATGAGAAAGTTACGACACAAACAGTGGAGGGTAAATTTTAAGACCCAACTAACTTCAAAGAGCCATAAATTTCTGCTTTGGAATCAAAATGAGGCACATGAGTAGTCAATGGAAAGATATTGAACCATAGAAGACATTCCTAGAGCTGAATTAAATTTATGGGAATGTTAAAAATGTTTAATATGGAAAATAAGGTACTTGTAGCATTCCAGACAAAAAACACGAATTGGCCTAGAACTTTGGCAGGATGTAACTAGCAGCCCAGAACCCAAAAAGAGGTGAAACTTGGACAGACTGTCCAAAATATGTATATGAAGAAACCCAATTGAGATCCTACAAAAAATCTAATGGAGTAGGTGCGAAAATGCATAATTACAGCACAAAGTTGTGCCAAGTTGATGTGTGAACAAAAAAAATTAATGGACAATTTTCAAATAACCATAACTTTCTGCTCAACACTCGAAATTGAGAATGGAAGTAGGCATTGGAAAGATGTTGGACATTATAATATAATTAATCACCCATAAAATTGATCTGGGCATTCAATTTTTTAGGAAATCAGAAGAAATGATTTTGATATATTATTGAACTAGAATGGTTCATATTTTTCATGAAATTGTTGAGTCAGTTAACCTGACAAAGTTTTGTTGGCTGCACATTTTGCAGAGTTAACAACACCTAGATCAGATTAGGATCATCACAGAGTCCACAAGAATGGAAGAGGCACAATGGAATTACATCCAGGAAGATGATATCAGAGGGATGGATGCCCATTTGGGAATTGAAGGAACAAACTCCAATGGACATGGAGAAGGAAGGGATGAAAACATGAATATGGTAGAGACCATTAAAAATTTGCAGAAGGATGTCCAAAGACATAAATCTGATAATGAAAGGCTTATGAGAGCCAAGGAGAAATAGGAGGAATTCAACATTAAGTTAATGCATATCTTGAACAAAATAGAAAAGAAATTGGATAAGGAGAGTGGCTCAAGCAAATCTGGAAGTGACAGGTCTCCTCATGAGAAAAGAAGAACAAGAAGTGTTAGAAGACATCACCGTCACTCCACAAGGCATTCCAACAAGAGATCACACAATATATCAAGTCCATCCCCTGTCAGGAAGCATAAGGGGTTTGGGTTGGATGAGCTACGAGGAGAAATGAACAAAATCAAATCTCCTACATTTGATCTTGAGAACAATAAGGATGAAGATGCAGAGACATGGCTACTGGGCATGAGAAAGTATTTTCAATTGCATAATTATTCA
Organism: Picea mariana; assembly: GCA_032191745.1. Lineage (NCBI taxonomy): Eukaryota > Viridiplantae > Streptophyta > Pinopsida > Pinales > Pinaceae > Picea > Picea mariana. Next base: position 19,612 of record JASDQU011506289.1, on the reverse strand, counting down.
TCTCATGCAAAAGGAAGAATTCCCATATATCAACTCAAGGGAAAGGAATTCATGTGGTAGAATCAACTTGTGTAGGTGAAACACATTAAAGAGAAAAGTGTTACTTGGAGGGAAATTAAGAAGTATTTTGAGAAGAAATACTTGACTAAGATATACTGTGATAAGAAAATGAAAGAATTCTTTGAACTCAAGCTTGGGAGTATGACCATAGATGAATATGAAAGAAGGTTCTTAGAACTGTTGAAGTATGTTTCTTTCATCAAGGATGAGAAAATTAAGATTCAGAGGCATTTGAGTGGATTTCCATCATTCATCAATGACAAAATATAGTATGATGATCCCAATACATTGGAGGATACCATAAGGCGAGCCAAATACCTATATGATCAGAAAAAAGCAAGGCCAAATTTACAAAAATCTTGGGAAGACAAAAAGAAATTCAGGATGGATCATAGGAAGAAGGGAACTAAGCCACCATTCTTCAGAATTAATCCCCAGGGACAACCAACTTCTAGAGAACCCAAAACGATTGAGATAGGGGGTCAAAGTCCAAGGCAACCACCTATTCATTGTCGAGATTGTAAAGGATATTATATGTTCAGAGATTGTACTCAAAAAGGTGAAAAAGTGAGGATTGCTCACAATGTACAGAAAGCTGAAACAATGGAGGACATGGGCATAAATGTAGCAAGGATCTATGCAGCCCTGGACAACAAGCAAGCCGAGTATCAGTCACATATGATTGAAGTGGAATGTATGATCAACAACCAAACCATTGCTATTTTAATTGATTTAGGAGCTAGTCATAGTTATATAGATCCTAAGATGGTGGAAAATTTTCATTTGCCAAGAAGCAAGCATGTAAAATCTTGGTTGGTACAACTGTCTATCGGAGCCAAAATAAAAGTTAATGAAATGGTTAAGTCATGTATTATGGACATGAATGGACTGAACATCAGGGCAGATTTGAACATCTTGCTCTTAGGTTTCTATGACTGTCTAATTGGGATAGATTGGTTGGACCAACATCATGCTATCCTAGAATGTCATAACAAGGCATTTAATTTCTTGGATGAGGAAGGAAACCTAAGGAAAGTGCAGGGAATTCCCAGGGAAGTATCCATCAGAGAAATTTCAACATTGCAGCCGAAGAAATGCTACAGAAAAGGGTGTCAAATATTTGCAAATCATATTGAAGAGACACCTAAAGATAAGGTGCCAAATTTGGAAGATCATGCAGTCTTGGAAGATTTTGAATATGCATTCAAGGAGGTACCAAGGCTATCCTGAGAGATATTGATTTCTCTATAAATTTAATGCCTAGAGAAACTCCAGTGTCAAAGAATCCTTACCGAATGAGTACACCAGAATTGAAGGAGTTGCAAATGCAGCTTGAAGAACTTTTGAAGAAGGCGTATATACGCCCAAGTGTGTCACCTTGGGGTGCCCCAGTATTGTTCATGAAGAAGAAATATGGGACATTAAGATTGTGCATTGATTTCAGATAGTTGAATAAAGTGTCTGTAAATAACAAGTATCCTCTGCCAATGATTGATGATCTCTTTAATCAATTGGATGCAAATATATTTTCAAAGATGGATCTCAGGTCAGGTAAGGATTAAAAAGGAAGATATTAGCAAGACCTCCTTCAGGATGAGGTATGGTCATTATGAGTTCACAGTGGTTCCATTTGGGTTGTCAAATGCACCAACTGTTTTCATTTGCTTAATGAATGGTGTTTTCTGAGAATATTTAGACAAGTTTGTCATTGTCTTTTTGGATGACATCCTTGTATATTCCAATTAAGAAGAAGAGCATGAGCATCATTTTAGGATGGTGTTGCAAGTATTAAGGGAGCATCAATTTTATGACAAATTGAGCAAGTGCTCATTTTATCTGAAGCAAATTCATTATTTGGGACATATCATTTCAAAGGACGGGATAGCAGTGGATCCTGAGAAGATAGAAGCCATTAGAGAATGGTCAACACCAAAGAATGTGATAGAGGTCAGATCATTCATGGGCCTTGTAGGCTACTATAGGAGATTTATTGAAGGATTCTCAAAAATTGCACACCCAATCACTTCCTTGCAAAAGAAGGGTGTGAAGTTTCAATGGACATTGGATTGTGAAAAGAGTTTCCAACACTTGAAACAATTATTAACAAGTGCTCAAATACTAAGGATTTCAAACCCAAATGAAGACTTCATTGTATGCAAAAATGCATGCAAAGAATGACTTGGTGGAGTCCTCAGTCAAAATGGGTTTGTTATATGTTATGAATCAAGGAAGTTGAAGGAGCATGAAAGACACTATGCCACTCATGATTTGGAGTTGGAAGCCATAGTGCATGCCTTGAGGAAATGGAGACACTACCTCATGTGGAATTTTTTTGAGATGAGGATAGACCATAATGGTCTGAAATATTTATTTGATCAACCAACTCTAAATGCTAGGCAAAGCAGATGGATAGAATTTCTCAKTGAATATGACTTTGATATAAAGCATATCAGGGGAAAGAGAAAAAAGTGGYTGATGCACTCAACAGAAGAGTGCATGAATTGCGTGCTACAACCATTAGAATCAGATTTGGAAGACAYAATTATAGAGGCTGCCAAATCAGATTTACAATGCAAGGAATTAGTGGCAAAATTACAAGGTAATTTGCAGCAGAAAATTGAAGAATACAAGCTAGATAATGATGAAATTCTCATGTACATGGGAAGAATTTATGTACCAAATTCCCATGAATTGAAAAWTCTGATATTGAGAGAAATGCATAATGTACCTTATGCTGGGCACCCAGGTTATCAAAAAACTATTGCAACTGTCAAGAGMCAATATTATTAGCCAGGAATGAAGAAAGAAGTTGCTTATTTTATTGCCAAATGTTTGGAATGTCAAAAGGTAAAAGATGAACATAGACACCCAGCTGGGTTGCTACAAAAATTACCCATTCCTGATTGGAAATGGGAAGTTGTAACAATGGATTTCATCACCAAACTGCCCAGAACAAACAAGCAACATGATTCTATCATGGTAGTGGTGGATAGGCTTACTAAAGTTGCCCATTTTATTCTAGTTAAGCTCACTCACAAGGAAACCGACATTTTTGATGTTTATATGAGAGAAATTGATCGATTACATGGCATACTCAAGACAATTGTGTCTTACAAAGATCCAAAATTTACCTCAAATTTTTGGAAGGGATTATTTAATGGATTTGGAACAAACATGAATTTTAGCACAACTTATCATCCATAATCATATGGACAAACAAAGAGGGTGAATCAAGTGATTGAGGATATGTTGAGGATGTATGTGATGGATAAACCATCAAAATGGGAAGACTACCTACACTTAGTATAGTTTTATTATAACAATGGGTACCAAACATCTCTAAAGATGAGCCCATTTGAGGCACTTTATGGAAGAAAGTGAAACACACCAGTAAGTTGGGATAACCCAATAGATAGAGTAGTGGTTGGGCTAGATTTACTCAGGGAAATGGAGGAGCAAATGTTGAAAATAAAACAAAATTTAAAGGCTGCCCAAGACAGGCAAAAAATATATGTTGATAAGGGCAGAACTCATAGAGAATTTAAAGTTGGGGACCATGTATTCTTGAAAGTGAAAGACAACAAAAGTTCCCTGAAGTTGGGAAATTGTTCAAAGTTGGAAATTCACTATTATGAGCCTTTTGAGATCCTAGAGAGGATTAGTCCAGTAGCTTATATGATTGCATTGTCTGCATCTATGTCTGTTCATAATGTATTCCATGTATCATTGCTCAATAAATATATACCTGATGCTAATCATGTTACTGATTGGAATGTGATTCAGGTGGAGCAAGAAGGCGCTTTCCAAGTGCATCCGGTACACATTCTGGACCGAAAAATCAAACAACTCCGGAATCAAGCCATAGGGCTTGTAAAGGTCCAATGGACCTAGTACGGTCTTGAGGACGCTACTTGGGAGCATGAGGATGCAATGCAAGAAGAATACCCACATATTTTTGAGGATTTTTGAAAATTTTGTTATATATGTGTACATGATGCACTGAGGACAATGCATAAATAAGGGGAGGGGATTGTAATACCCCTAGGTCAAACCCAATTGTAAATGTAAAATGCAAATGTACTTAAGTTGGTGAACTGTTTGATATCATTTTTGTATGCACCTTCCATGGTATAGTGCGCGCATGTACTGCACAGTAAAATGAGTAAGTGTGCACATTCCAGGATACCGCACACAACAACTTAAGTGCACGCGATTTTGAGGCCAGGGAGCCTTTGTATATATGTTGTGTTTTATAGGCTGGTGAGCCAGTTATTATAAGCTAGGAGGATTATGTTTTGATTAGGCCAGAGAGCCTAGATGTTAAAGGCCAATGAGCCTATTTTTGTATATGTCTCATCATTAATATAAAATACATCTCTATGCGTAGACCAACCATGATAAAAGAGTATGGGGAACTAAACTCCACTAGTTAGGGAAAGGGGGGGGCTAAAAGTTAAGAAAAAGGGCTAAGCTAGGGAGATTAAGCCAAAAAGGAATATTATATTAATATTTTTTAAAGTATAAAGTATGGATAATTATTTTATCCTAAGTTCTAAGGATGGGGACAAGTGGGCCAAAGTATCTCCCAGCATGACAAGTGTCAAGTTGAGAACATGCATACATATAGTTTGGACTTAGTTCATTTTCAGATTCCTCCATCATTTAGTCAATCATTCCATTATCATTCACACACTCATTGAGCTATCCTCTGTACCTTCCTGTCACTGTACCTGAACCTGTATCCATAACCATACCTGTTTGTGTACTTGGTTATCTTGTGAGCTGGACTGAAGAAGCTGGTTGTCAGGCCCGTGGGATATTGAAGAGGTAGGTTTTTAGGCTCGTGAGCAATCTCTCTGGGTGAGATAATTGCTGGGAATTGATTTCCCAAAGGTTCTAAACTAAACTACAGGGCTCTGAGACTTCCTGTCCGGCCTGTTGCTGAAGCCCATAAAGGAAGTGGGGCAACCAAAGGACTATTGAGCAGAGAAGGGGCACACTTCCTGGGGTGGGACAGGCATGTGGGGAATGAGGGACTGCAGGCTGTTAGTTTGAGTTGGAACCTGTGACATATTCTTTATGGTTGTATGAGATAGTTAGCCTGGTTAGGAATCCCTTTACCCGGGTGGAGTTTAGTCCCAGTTCGGGTGTGACCCATTGCTGAGAGTGATGAGCAGTGTGGTCTAAGGCCGGGAGGTTTGTGGAAGGTCTGCACACAGTTGGTGATATTCTTACCAAGATAAGTGTCAATTGTGTGATAAATTTACATGCTGCATTATTATTTATGTGTTTATTTTTATGGGTTTACCCTATGTGTGGTTATAACTGTCTTTATATTTATGGGTATTGCCTGTATATGCTGCATGTATATGTTTACTGTTATTTCAGTATGAATCTGTGCATTTATAGAATGTATTTTTCTATTTACGTTTTATATATAAAGTTTCGCAAGAGTTCCATGTGTATATGTTTTAATTTCATGCAGTTTAAAAAATTTATGTGGCATAGCACAGTTGGATGTTGGGTATGTTACAATATGTTGAGTAGAGAATAAAAGTTGTTTTCTGGAGTAGCATGGCTCAACATGGGTGGCCGGGGATGTTACAATTTGTGTTTACATTGACAATTAATTGAAATTGGAATTGTAAGACGAACAAATTCTCCAAATTTAACACTCCTTTTGGTATTGGTTTACTTTTGAAATAATTTGATTCAGTCCCGCACTTCTATACAAACTTTTCATGTTCCTTGTTTTCAATGATAACATCCATGAAGGTGCCAACATTGGTGAGGAATTATTTGATCCGATCTTCATCATTGAACACCCTCCAATTGGTGATGTTGTTTGGTAGTGAAGGCTTGAAAATAAATTCAACATAAAATAGATTTATTTGGGGTGAATCTTGAAGCTGTGTTAGCTAGAGCATCAACAACAACGTTTTGTGAGTGAGGAATAGAGTTAATATCAAATGCTTCAAACTTATTGATTAACTTCCATACCTCCTACTGGTAACCTTTTAAGTGTAGGGATAGATAATTTATCAAGTTCTTTATTTGTCTAATAATAATTTCAAAATCACCAAAAACCTTTAAACATTTTACCTTGAGGTCAATAGATTTGTTCAAACCTTGAACCAAGGCCTCATATTCAATAATGTTGTTGGTGAATTTGAATTGTAATAAATAGGAGATTAGATTTTTCTTCTTAATTTGGTCTATCAAAATAAAAACCACCCTGGCTCCTTCTTATGATATGGAGCCCTAAGAAAATAAGGTCCAAATGTCAACACCTACATATGAGTTAGTGAAACTAGTATTAGATACTTCTACTATTGTACAATTATTTCCATTAGTTCAAGTGCAATGAATGAATTCAGATACCATGTTTGGTTGTAGGGGTGATCATTGAGATGCATAACACCCACAATCATTTTCCAAAAAATTATTTCCCAACACAATGAGAAAAGTTGATCGGTTCATTTTGATATTCCAACTCTGCGATAATATGTTTCATGTGGGCTTCGTTTTCCACCCTGATTTGATTTTTTCATCCCTTGTAAGGAAACCACAAGTGGAATCAGTTAGTGGAAAAATAACCTTGTATCTTTTGTGACCAATCCTTTCTCAGCAGTAAAAAATATGCTTCGGGAATATCGACAACCACACGTTTAGATGGATCATGAAACAATGATGCAAATGATCACTCAACTATCCCAAGATAGAGAAATACCAAAAGGAATTAATGAAGGAACATTAGCAAATCTTTGACATGATTATGTAGTATATCACAATATATGTATAAGAATACATCCACACCATGACTATTTGACTAGGTGCACACATAATACATTATTACAATGCGACACATAGTCATGTGGATCCATCTGTACTAATCAATGAAAAACCTTTTCTTGAAAGGGCTTGAATACACCATTTACATTATCAATTATCTCAGCCATCAAATGTTAGACATGTACCCATTGAAGAATTGATCCACCTACATTTAACCTTTGGTAATGAACTAGGTCATCACCTCCTGAAAGTGAAATGAGACAATGGAAGCTACACACAAAGAATTTCCTATTGTAGGTGCAACTGGATGACACAGAGTATGAAAAAAATACTTTGTAGTATGATAAATAGGCTATGGTTGATGGAATTGAATCTTTAAAATCTCAACTCATTGATATGTGGCCAACCCTAAAAGAAGAGTACTCAAAGATTGAATATTTGGCCATAGAATAATCTTTAATGGTTATGGTTGACAAAGTACAACAAGTAGTAGAATATATTAGATAGTGGAAACATGCATTGCAAGAGTTACTAGTAGTGGAAAAGTCCAACGCAGAGGCAAAGGCATCACAACTAATGACCACCATGGACCTAGTCACCCACTTAGTAGAATAGTTGAAATAAGAAACTTTAGGTTATGACCGCATAATGAATATATATATATATATATATATATATATATATCACCACCTAGAATTGGATGCACATTGTTAAGCAAAGGGAAAAATAAATGATGAATTATAGGAAAATATTGTTAAAATGTAGAACAAGGATGATCGATTAAAGGATATAGACTATAGGAAATCCAATAGGTTGAGGAAGAATTAGACAAATTGTTCCACTTTTCCAGATAAGTACAAACCTAACTTCATGAACTCAAGCCAGTGGCACTTGAATGATAATCTGCACTACAAAGACTACACAATTTTTCTAAGGATGAATGATCCACTATCCAAAAAAATCATCATAAGGAACTGGACCATGAGTAGGCACAAGCATTCTTGGTYGGGATACAATTTTAGAAGGAAAACCGATGAAGGAATTGGAAGAATTTTTTTCAATTCAAAGGATAGATTCTAGAGCTAGTCCCAAAGTTGGTCCCTTCGTTTGGAGAAACAAGCTAGAGTTGAATTGGGGGTCAGTAAATAGGTGTGGTTGAGGCTTGTTGAGGCCTTCATTTTAATGAAAGACACATTGGCACAATCTCAAAAAACAAAGGGATTCGATTTGTGCCACTAGGAACGAAGACCATTAGAAATAATAAAGAGTATTAGATATAGTAGAAGACAAAAACTAGGATATAAGACAAGATTTTAGGTGATTTAGGAGTAGATTCGTAGAATAAAAAGGAGGAATGGTAGAATCCATAAAAGATATCAATTGGTTCATGAATAAAAAATTAATGGAATTAAGCTAACTTGTTTTTTCGTTTGAATGAGTCCTCTTTATTTTGGGTGCGGTTGTATAAATGCAAAAGCCTTGGCCTATTTGGGGGTTGGATTTTGGTGGGATATTAGCTATATATGATTCAACTAGATGATGTTAGCTATTGTTTCATGTTTTGAATACTTTATTTTGTTGTGGCATGGTGAATGAAGGACTATTATGTAAGGATGTATTGGACTACACTAGAAGTTAATGGAATGCAACCTCCCTTTTAACTATTGGTTTATATTGTATGGTGATGATGTGATTTAATTCTATTATTTATATATTTTGTCAAATGATAGTCTTCTAATTGCATATATGTTGTATACTTAAAATACCTAAAAGATTATACAGATGGTAACATTAATTAGTTAAATAAGTAGGATGTTGTGGTATGATGTTAAGAGGATGGCGGTGCTAGTTTTTGTTTAGTGTGGTTATTGGGATGGAAATTTGTTTTTTTCATGTTGTTTGAGCCCCAGACAATATTTTGTGTCTCAATAAAATGTTTTGGGAGAGATCTTCCCCTTTGATGGGATTGAAAATTTTAATGCCTAGACTAAAGTGGACCCCTTGTTGGATACTAATGTAGACTGGAGTCCCAAATTAAGCCAAAAATCATAGCTTATAGCTATGAATGAAAAGCCATAATGAGTATGAATCAAATATGCCTATGAAATATATCAAGGATGAATGGGGTACTAAGATAGATATACTCCAAGGAACAAAAGGGTGAAACAAACAAGATGATTTAAACAAGGATGGCTAGGACTATTGCCATTAATCGATCATGTAATGCTAAATTAACACTAAAAACATTTCCCAATAGAATGAAAAAATTTAGATATGTTACAAGAAAGGAGATAAGTGCCCAAAAATGCAACCAAACAGATCAATCCTATATGGAGGAAATAATAATGATAGATGGACGTGACTAGGGGTAGGGATTTGGTGGGAATATCCTTAAGGGGAAAATGAATGGAGGTATAAAACACATATGGTATTCATATTATGGACAATGTTGTGGTACAATGACATGTAGTGAAGTGAAACACAATATACCCATTTGTTACAAATTGCTCAAGAGTTTGAGGGGAAAAGCTAACAAAATGATGACAAGAAGCATGAGGTTATATTTGGGATGTAGACTATATGGATTCCTGATCCTAATGGGGAAATAATGACATGGGTTACAATATGAAATGTATTATTAATCTAAGGAAACCCATGTAGGTGGAGTAATACTAATAAGCAAGGGTGAAATTTAGAATGGGTGGGCTAGGCCACTTTCCAAGGTAGGGTGGAAACTACAGTGAATTTAGAGGGTGGCAATAGATAAAATGAAATGATTTTAGACGAAAATCCTATACTAAATTCTAGTGGAGGTAGTATAGTTGATAGGGTACCGCCAATGACGTGTGAGAAATGACACCAATGATAGTGTCCCACACACATGTAAAAATAACCCAAGACATAAAAAACATGCTTAAGTCAAACAAAAAAAGTCTAGATACTATACAGGGGTCATTTCTAATGTGATCAAGGATTAGCATATGATCATATGCGTATTCCACAATGGTGATACCTTAACGAGTCAATTTTTCTAGGCCATAGGGCTTGTAGTAAGGTGACTTTATGGAATACTGGATACATGAGGGTGTAATAGTGGTTCCCCTAAACAACATAATGAAAATATGGGTTGTTTCATGAATGAAGTTGTATGGTACCAAGGCTAGTGGAATTACTACCCCCAACATCCTTAGATGTATAATGAGTGAAGAGTTGCTGAAAAATACCAAAGATAATGAACCAAAGGCATAATACGAGGTAATTTAAGGTTAGACATCCACATAATAGGATGTAAAAAAGGGTATTATATTCTTGAGGGTGCATAAGATCCATGTGAGGTGTTGGGACCATAAAATGGTTGATAACATCTCATGTGGGGTAAGATCAATGACCTTTGGGTTGGGTATGGGATTGAAAGAATGCCAATCAAGTACAATAAGTGATCTTGTTTAAAAGAGAGCACAGATAATTCATACAAAAACAAAATTGGAGGGTTCATTAATGGATTGGTTCAACCTATCCATGGAGTCATTAGGAGAACTTAAGTGGAGGTTACCACTAAGACTAGTGAAATACATAATGGCCTCAAAAAATTCTTCATCATTAGGGAAAAGTGTAGTTGAGACATGTTTCCTTTCATGAATGGGGGACATAATAGGTGTAGATTCCCCCAAGGGTGAATGGATCTACCCAAAAACCACCTTGAAGTGGTGAGGAGGTGGTTCTAGAGACATTGGATATAACTAAGTGGGAGTGGATTCTACATAGTGAGTGGAGGCGGACATGGGGCTAGTGCGAGAAATAGAAGGTGAGATTATGTCATGTGAAACCTCATAGCGGGGATCATAATATGGAGTTTGATAAATGGTGATGGTGCATCTTTCATGAGGGAATTTAATGAATTGAAAGAGTGGATACACCACATTATTCATGGTGTGGATGTAATTTCATACAAGAAGGATATTGTAATCCATTGGACTAGTCAAGATAAGTCAAGACAATATTTCTACCTAACTCAATGGGAAGATTATGTAGGACCCCAAAGGGAGGAAAAATTCTAAAATTAAAGGATTGCAACTTGATCATTGATGGAATTAGAATGGGAGAGACCATATATTTCTTGGATAAATAGGGCATAGTGAATGGGGAGGCCTTGTAGTCCGCTACACATCAATGAATGAATAAGTTCTTAATGACGACCTGTATTTGAAACGGGGTAGGATATGGGAGATGTGATTCAAAATATCTATCCTAATAAAAGGTGATGGATTGTGATGCATGGGAGTAATCTCTTCCATTTTCCTTACAAGGATAAGTTATAGTGAAAATCATGTCACTATAGGTGGAAAATGTGCTCCCATGTCTAGATTACTAATTCTTAGAGTGAAGTAAATCTACATGGAAAGTGGGTTAATCACTTGAGGGGTAATTTTAATTCAATGGAACAATTGACTTGGTAGTGTAGAGGCACCCATAGATGAAGAAAAAGTATCATTTTTCTCCTCTACAATCTTTTAGACCTTCTTATACTGTATATAAAGGTCTTGGGCCGAGGCTATGGTGGTCATAGTGACCTTCTTTTCACCTTATGACCAAATCATGAAGATGGAACTTTTTTTGGTTTGAGATATTACTTAGCAACATGGTTTTTACAATATCAATGAAATGGAAGTAGTCATAAATACCTCTAGTATCCTGTAGAGCTGACCCTTAAGAGTAACAATTACACTTTGGGGTTAAGATTCATAAACAATGTGACGTTTTCACATATATGGTTGTATTAAAAGAGAATCATAGACTTCAAGTGGGGAAACATCACATAATACCTGATGTTTGAAGGGATTGATGTCGTAGAACATACAACATTACTGGCTAACGTGGATGTCTTTTCCTTGACTCAACCATCCGACGGTGGATGGTTGAGGGTGTGACATTATCAACAACTTCAATATGTTGATGATCTCAGATGAAATCAAGTTCTTATAGCTCCCATTGTCAACAATGAAATGTAGTGTGGTCCCCTTCACCCACATTTATGAATGGAAGAGGTGCTCGCCCTCCTTAAGCTCCTCTAACTCATCTGATTGGATATTTTTGGTTGTGATGGTAGCATTAGGTTCTACATAGAAGATATACTTTCCCTATTCTGAATCAGAGTCTAATTCAAGTTTTGACTCCTTTTCTTTAAGCTTGAACAACAATAATTGTTTCAAGTGACATTCATTAGTGTTGTGCCATGGGGTTTTGTGTAACTCACACCACTTCCCAATGTCATTCTTCATCTTTCCATTACTGTTCTTTTCCTATAGTTTGGACTAGTTGTCTCAAGGTTGGATTTTCTTGCTCTTTCCCTTGTTTTGTGATTTAGTCTTGCCTTTAACATACTTTTGTTGTTGCGAATTTGTAGAC
>JASDQU011506286.1:3760-18000 GCA_032191745.1 Picea mariana | reverse complement strand
CAAGAATTCTGAGAGCATAGATATGATAATATTCACAATCTATCTTGACAAAGTGGCTCATCTAGCCAAGCTAACAATCTCCAAAGCTCAACCCAATCCAAGCTAATCCAAAAAGCTCCAAACTCCAAAGCTAACCTTCTCCATGAGAGATCTTCTCCTTTTATAAGTTGAAGAGGATAAGGTGAGGAGGTTAGGATGATCCCACCAAATCATGAAAGCGAGTAAGATCCAAACCATTCGGATGCCACCTCACCATGGAAGTTTCTCCTTCTAGAAGCATCAAGAAGATGCTCGTTTTTCCCACGTATGAGCATTCTCGCACCTTGCTTATAGAGCAACCTACGAACCTCTCGCAACCCAAATATGGTACAGCCTGCGAGAATCAAGCATTCTCTCACCCTAGCCATAATGTAGCATGCGAAAATCATCTTTAATAGGGTTTTTACAAAGGGAAATGCAACTTCTTTTCTTAGGAAAAGTTCTTCTCCCTTCTTTCTTCAGGAACTCAGGCCATTGACCCCTCTGAAGACTACAGACAGGTTTACATCATTAACGGTCATAGGGATGATGAAAATAATGTGTAACAGAGAGCCCCCCAAAGTATGAAGTTAGAACAGAGTGATAACTGAAATACTTTGTCGAGTGTGTGTAGGGAACAAGGAACAGTCGGTCGGAAACCTCCCAACAAACAAGGAAATACAGTACAATAATATATCATCACTGAGGTAGGCATTCCCATACTCAGAATACAAATGACTCAGAGCATAAATGTCGACATGCGAAGATCTATGTCAAGTAAGACAGGTTATGGCCACCAAACATACACTGTGGATGCATGCCAATATGACTCAAATCTGAACATAGCTACCAAAAATACACTGTGGATCTATGTGTTAAAGACTCAAATTTGAACATAGTGACGAGACATACAATGTGGATCTATGCAACAGTACAAACTGAATATACTCCAACGCAACCTGAATCTATAAGAAAAGATCCAGGGTCTTCATCTCCACCACTCTATAGTACGAATCTAACCATGTGAATACATGTGTCGAAGTCGAACATGGTAGAAACCACTTGATTACCGGTCATTAGTGTATACCATTAACAAGTGCGAGGGAAATCACCATTAATGTCAATGACTCCCAAGGTACACTAGTACAATCCAACGAATGTGAATTAATGAGCTGAAGTCGAACACTCGGTGGAACCTTCCGATCAGAGGTCAATAATGAAAAACCACTGTCGAAAGCGAGGAAACCTGCCATTGAGGCATGCAAGTTCCAAGGTACCCATTGGTTTCTAAGTCTAATTCTGGGATAACGAGTTGAAGTCGATAGGAAAAGACTCGTCACATGAGGGCCTTAATGTATCCCACATCAATGACATGAAACGGGTAACAAGATTTGAAGTAGATCAGAGTAACAAGTGATTCAGGACTGACTTAGGGATGACCGATGCAACAAAAGGCTTAAAGACTGCAGACATGGCCGACGCAATAGAAGGCTTTCTGGGTTGAACTTATCTTCGAACATATTGACGACATGACGACTGTCTTGGAAAATACTGACTCAACAACAGGGATCATAGACCAATTTGTAATCTTATAAGGAGTATGATCAAGAGATGAGTGGATTTTCCAACCTAGACACAAGGTGAGTGAAAGGGTGTCATGTTCAAAAGCGACTCTTCCATGGAATACAGGTTTAGACATATTTCTTTCCCAAATCCCCCCCCACCATTTCTAGTGAGTACCTCTTTATTTTTATGCAAGCTTGAGGAGGATAACATATGCTTGTCAATTTAAGCTCATCCTTCAGATGAGTCCCTCGGAGTATGTTAAACAAACCCTAAGAAAGAGTGTTTCGGTCCCATATGGGCCTTTTGATGTTTATTTAACGAGTCCAAAGATAGAAAACTCGGGGGTTTTTCATGTTTTGAGAGTCTGAAAAACACTTAAAGAGAACTCTCCCAGTTCCTTTTTCATAAATTAGTTCGACGAGACCGAAAAAATGATAAACTATCACTCATCGAATGTTTTCTTCAAATACTTTTACGAGCGTGAAAAGAACAAGATCGCTCGGCAATATTTTCATTTTTATGGAGCGTGAAAAGATCTTAAAAGACACTCCCTTAGTTTCATTGTTTTTGTGTTACCATGATGAGTACGAAAAGACGACAAAATTATACTCGGTTACGTTCTCATGTATTTTCGAGCGCGAGAAAAAACGAAGACTGAGCTCGAGATTGTTTTCATTTTTACGCAAGATTTAAAACAAAATAAAACTATGCTTGGGATAGATTTTATTTTTTCACAAGCTTAAAACTAAACAAAACTATGCTTGGACCAGGTTTCATCTTTACACAAGCTTGAACGAGTGGAAAACTATGCTTGAGGTAGGTGGTTTCATTTTTACACAAGCTTGAACCAAAGGAAACTATGCTTGAGACAGATGGTTTCATTTTTACACAAGCTTGAACCAAAGGAAACTATGCTTGGACTTTCCAACGTAGAACACAGGGATGGTTGGTACTTAGCCCCCAGTTTAAGAAACTAGCACCTCAACTTCAGCATGAAGTCCAGAGGTTGAGGCAAATGCCCCCCAAGCTTCATTTCATCCAACTGCAAAGGATAATGAAATGAAGCTTCAAATTCTAGACGAAGGACTTGACTCAAATAGAGAGGGGGACAACTATTTCATTTTTTAATGAGCTTGACACAAAAACAAGAAATATGCTCGTAACCTCTGTTTCATTTTTTAATGAGGTTTCCACAGAGACGAAAAAAGTATCTTCGTAAGTGGTTTCATTTTTTAACGAGCTTGAAATTAGAAAACTATGCTCAAGTCTGGTTTCATTTTTTAACTAGCTTGGAATCAAAGGAAACTATGCTCATATACCTCTATTTCATTTTTTAACGAGGTTGCCACGGAGAGGCAAAAGCTATCCTCAGATTCTCTCTTCTTGATCATGGATTCCAAGAGGACAATGCGCCGGAATGACACCATGTCAAGGGACAAAAATTGATCATGGGTTCCAAGAGGTCTTCACTGGAAGGAAGAAACACACTCTAGAAGGACACCATGTCGAGGGTCACGACAGGAGTAAAGAGATCAGGCTCTAACAACCCTGTCGAAGAGATCACCATGTCAACTACTGGATCTAAGTCATCAGAAGTTAAAGCCATGGGCGACAATGCCACATAATTGACATGTGGCAGGGGCGATACTATCTTCATTAAAGAACCATTTAGGAAGGTAATCCAGTCAGGACCGATGAACGAAAGTTGATCAATAGTCACCATTCTTCCATCGCGTGGGAAAGATATCATGCGAAAAAGAGTGGACATAATAGCTTTCATGGCATAGACATAATCTTGCCCAAGGAGTAAAGAAAAATCCAAGGGGTCTTAGACGAACACGACATCAATAAAGACAGTTTTCCCTCCCAAAGTTACAGGAAACTGAGGAAGGGTCCCTAAAGGTTGACTGGTTATTCTGTTAAAAGCTAACAAATTCTGCGTAACTGGGGCAAGTTGAGGATAACCCAAAGCTTGTCAAGCAAAAGAGGACAAAATGCTAATGGAAGCACCTTCATCTATCAACGTCTAAGGAATGTCCCGACCACAAACTAGCACTACAATCTGGAAAGGAATGTGAGAGGGAAGATGAGGTCCAGTTAGCACACCCCAATTAAAAAGGATGGCCTCATTACTTGGAGGGGGTTTCACGCAAGAAGGAGGAATACCCTCCGAAACGATAGAGTCTGTATCAACGAGAAAAACGTGGGCAGTATCGAGTTTACTTTGTAGAGGGAGAGTAGGATCGACCGATGATGGGATCGGATCGACCATGCAGGCACTCTTCAGAGGAAGAGTGGGACTGATCGAGGAAGGGACTGGATCAACCACTTTGGCACTCGTCGAAGGAGGAGTGGGATCGACCAATGATAGAACTGGATCGACTACTTGGGTTTCATTCTCCAAGGGGAGAATGGGGTTGATGGGTGGAAACATATCGATCTCTTTGGTGTCACTCTCTAACGGGAGAGTGGGGTCGACCGAGGATGGGATGGGATCGACCATTTTGTCAACTGGTTCAACTAAGGACGTGACCAGATTGACTACATGATCAATCAGATTAAATGATAAAGGGGCTGGATTGATCATTCCATCAACTATAGGTGGGTCGAGAGTAATCTTGTGATAAACAGGTGGAAGTTGGGGCTGTGAAATAGTCATGTCTTCCAGTAGTTTCGAGGCTTCGTCCATACGAGGGAAAAGTTGAGTTTGATGACTCCCTCTGCATAACCTACAAAGAAACTTGACTCTACTTTTCTTCTTCCCAAGGGTATCTTGACTATTTGATGGGAGGTCATCAACATGTTGTTCAGAGGCTGACGACAGAGGTTGGTCAGGGTGTGTAGACCATACTTCTATAACCTTGGATAGACGAGGGCAATCCTTAAGAAGATGGTTACCCTTACAAAGCCTGTAAGGGTACTTGGTTTTACGGGTTGTTTGGGTGTTCTTGACATCATCAACACTCCCAACACGATTAACAGTAACTGGTTTCTTTCCAACACGTCCGACAGTGGTTGGAATTTTAGATCCTTGTTTATCTTTCTTCTTCTTATTCTTCTGTTTCTTCTTCTTCTTATCCATCGAGTTAATAGCATTAGAGCTTTCACTCGATGAAGAAGATGAAATGGAAGAAGACTTTACAAGCAAAGAAGGTGAAGAAGACCTTACTGGTGAAGAAGGTGAAGGATCAACATGAGATTGATGCTCTTGGGGGGAAGTGCTTGTGACTGAAGCACTAACTGCATTTGGGATTACCTGAGTGGAAAACAACCATATCGGTAACCCAATTGTGAGACCTGGAAGGCTCAAAGTAGCAATATGAGGAGGACTAATGTTTCTGTAAGAAGGAAAAACAAAAGGTTCCCCTAGAAAAGGAGTTCCTTCATTGGTCATTCTGGGAACTGACGCCATAAAAATAAAGATCCAATCTAGATTCCACTAGGGAAAACAAACAACACATGTTAAAAATCTAGTAAGCAAACACGCAAACAAAACCTTCTCACAATGAGCACACTAGTTGGTGATGAAATCCAACGTTGCGGGAACAAAGTAAGAAGGGGATGAGATAGAGCATGTGGAAAAGTTACGTTGACTACCTGCTTAATAGACTTACACCTTGGTGCAAGCTACCACACATAATCATGGGTATACCCTCCAAGGAGCCCGAGTGAGTTTGGCCAACGTCGATTCCAGGTACCTTGAAGACTTGCCCCTCCATAGTCACCTCATGTAAAGAACCTAGAGAGATAGGTCACTATGGTTATCAATTACTACAATGATGCCTAGGGAAATAGTCGACAGTCCGATCCGCGTGCAAAGGAAGGGTATCTAGCCCAAAATCAACTTGAAAGGCTTCCACTCATAATTGTGGGTATACCTTCAAGTGACCCCCCATAGTACGCGCAATCTCTACACCAAGACCAACAAAGCAGGGTGAGTAACTCTGCCAGTCTTAATGCGACCTTGTGACTGACCCTTGTGTGAGAAGGGCTTCCTAGGACAAAATGTAGTAAGTGGATTTAACTCTCCCTATCGCAAGATACTACGTTTGTCTGCAGCTTTGGAAAGTTATATTTCACACCTATTCCAAAGCCCTACGACTAATCTAATGTAGGTTTGCTACCAGAAAATATAAAAATATCTAATCAATTTTTATAAGCCCTTTATTTTATGGCTGTTGTTACTCAAGAGGAAAATGGCATGGACAATATGGTGTTTTGACCGACTCGAAATTTATGCAAAGAGATGAAGATGCAATATTTTTATTTCGATGAAAGCTATGCTACGAGCAGGAGAAAACATTTATCATTCCCAGATGCACAACGTCCCAAAATTGATTAAACTCAGTAATATAAGGATTCTCAAGAAATGAGAAAAAGAGACTATACACCAATGCACGATTCATGCCCCCCCCGGCCATGAGGGGGAAATTTTTTCATAATTTAAGACCAAAAATGCCAAGAATCATGCAATTTCGCTACTTCAAATGCAAGGATTCCCCCAATCTAATATAAAGTGAGAAATTAAATCTTTTTGTTTCAAAAATTTCACTAAAATCAATAATGAACTTTCTTAAAACAAAGAAACCCAAACTAAAAGTTTTCTTTTAAAGCGAACTATTCAGATGAAATCTGATCTTTCCCTAAACAATTCTAAAGAAAACACACACTTTGTAATTGAAAGACACTCAAAGCAAGAGACTAATCCTTCAAAACCAAACAAAGCAAAGATGGCTAAAATCAACTCAAAGAATGTCAAGCAGACTGTAAACAGATCAATATAGGTTCCAAAAGTTCAATCCAGCTGATCAAAGAAAAACTGGGCATCAAAAGATAACAAGACCCAATCCAAAAAAAAAAAATTGACAAACAAGTTCGCAGCCTAGTAGTGAGGTACAGTGCAAAAATTAGGCATTTTCGCAGTCTAGACACAGGTAGGGTGCGAGAATGTCACATTGGACTGAATAGTAGGGTGCGGAAATTAAGGGTTTTCACAGGCTGTATACAGGTGAAGTGCGGGAATGTCTGTAATCAAAAGGAATTTGGAAAAAGGACAACGAATCTAAGTGAACTTTTAGATCTAGAGAGTTTGGATGGATCTCCCACAGGCTCAGAGAATAGAAAACAAGCAATCAAAGCAAGGAAAACTAGAGTAACTAGGAAACAATTCGTTCCCCAGTATAGTCGCCAATTTTGTTATAGGATAAATTGGCAGGTGTAGACACTAATTGATCTCCCTAGATCCACCTGGATCTAGAACAAAACACATCAGAACATGACGCTTTCCTTAAGTTTTAAATATTGAATCTACTAACTAAAGAGGGATATGTGACATACCGTTTAAATGCCGCTTCCTCTCGCCATCACCATCCTAGCTCTGTTCCAACACTCATACAATGATGATCCTGCAAAAGAACGCAACCAACCAAAGTGATAGTAATAGCATAAACTTAATATAAACCTATGTATGTGATCAAGGAATCATACAATAAAACACAACAAGCTTTATAGGAAAGAATTATATTACTGTATCATATTAAATGTGAAAGAGAGATTACAACCATGTCCTTGATGTCGTAAGGTCCCTTCCAACTGTCCTTCGATCCCCACACACTTCCACTCCAAGAATTCTGAGAGCATAGATCTGATAATATTCACAATCTATCTTGACAAAGTGGCTCATCTAGCCAAGCTAACAATCTCCAAAGCTCAACCCAATCCAAGCTAATCCAAAAAGCTCCAAACTCCAAAGCTAACCTTCTCCATGAGAGATCCTCTCCTTTTATAAGTTGAAGAGGATAAGGTGAGGAGGTTAGGATGATCCCACCAAATCATGAAAGCGAGTAAGATCCAAACCATTCGGATGCCACCTCACCATGGAAGTTTCTCCTTTTAGAAGCATCGAGAAGATGCTCGTTTTTCCCACGTATGAGCATTCTCGCACCCTGCTTATAGAGCAACCTGCGAACCTCTCACAACCCAACTATGGTGCAGCCTGTGAGAATCAAGCATTCTCTCACCCTAGCCATAGTGCAGCATGCAAAAATCATCCTTAATAGGGTTTTTACAAAGGGAAATGCAACTTCTTTTCTCAGGAAAAGTTCTTCTCCCTTCTTTCTTCAGGAACTCAGGCCACTGACCCCTCTGAAGACTACAGACAGGTTTACATAATTAACGGTCATAGGGATGATGAAAATAATGTGTAACAAAGAGCCCCCCAAAGTATGAAGTTAGAATAGAGTGATAGCTGAAATACTTTGTCGAGTGTGTGTAGGGAACAAGGAATAGTCGGTCGAAAACCTCCCAACAAACAAGGAAATACAGTACAATAATACATCATCACTGAGGTAGGCATTCCCATACTCAGAATACAAATGAATCAGAGCATAAATGTTGACATGTGAAGATCTATGTCAAGTAAGACAGGTCATGGCCACCAAACATACACTGTGGATCCATGCCAATATGACTCAAATCTGAACATAGCTACCAAAAATACACTGTGGATCTATGTGTTAAAGACTCAAATTTGAACATAGCCACGAGACACACAATGTGGATCTATGCAATAGTACAAACTGAACATACTCCAACGCAACCTGAATCTATCAGAAAAGATCCAGGGTCTTCATCTCCACCACTCTATAGTACAAATCTAACCATGTGAATACATGTGTCGAAGTCGAACATGGTAGAAACCACTTGATTACCGGTCATTAGTGTATACCGTTAACAAGTGCGAGGGAAATCACCATTAATGTCAATGACTCCCAAGGTACACTAGTATAATCCAACGAATGTGAATTAATGAGATGAAGTCGAACACTCGGTGGAACCTTCCGATCAGAGGTCAATAATGAAAACCCACTGTCGAAAGCGAGGAAACCTGCCATTGAGGCATGCAAGTTCCAAGGTACCAATTGGTTTCTAAGTCTAATTCTGGGATAATGAGTTGAAGTCGACAGGAAAATACTCGCCATAGGAGGGCCTTAATGTATCCCACATGAATGACATGAAACAGGTAACAAGAATTGAAGGAGATCAAAGTAACAAGTGATTCAGGATTGACTTAAGGACGACTGACACAACAAAAGGCTTAAAGACTGCAGACATGGCCGACGTAATAGAAGGCTTTCTGGGTTGAACTTCTTTTCGAACATATTGACGACACACCAACTGTCTTGGAAAATACCGACTCAACAACAGGGATCACAGACCAATTTGTAATCTTATAAGGAGTATGATCAAGAGATGAGCGGATTTTCCAACCTAGACACAAGGCAAGTGAAAGGGTGTCATGTTCAAAAACAACTCTTCCATGGAATACAGGTTTAGACATATTTCTTTTCCAAATCTCCCCCCACCATTTCTGGTGAGTACCTCTTTATTTTTACGCAAGCTTGAGGAGGATAACATATGCTTGTCAATTTAAGCTCATCCTTCGGATGAGTCCCTCGGAGTATGTTTAACGAACCCTAAGAAGGAGTGGTTCGGTCCCATATGGGCCTTTTGATGTTTATTTAACGAGTCCAAAGATAGAAAACTCAGGGTTTTTCATGTTTTGAGAGTCTGAAAAACACTTAAAGAGAACTCTCCTAGTTCCTTTTTCATAAATTAGTTCGACGAGACCGAAAAAGTGATAAACTATCGCTCATCGAACGTTTTATTCAAATACTTTTACGAGCGCGAAAAGAACAAGATCGCTCGGTAATCTTTTCGTTTTTATGGAGCGTGAAAAGATCTTAAAAGATACTCCCTTAGTTTCGTTGTTTTCGTGTTACCATGACGAGTACGAAAAGACAACAAAATTATACTCGGTTACATTCTCATGTATTTTTGAGCGTGAGAATGAATGAAGACTGAGCTCGAGATTGTTTTCATTTTTACGCAAGCTTTAAAACAAAACAAAACTATGCTTGGGATAGATTTTATTTTTTCACAAGCTTAAAACTAAACAAAACTATGCTTGGACCAGGTTTCATCTTTACACAAGCTTGAACCAGTGGAAAACTATGCTTGAGGTAGGTGGTTTCATTTTTACACAAGCTTGAACCAAAGGAAACTATGCTTGAGATAGGTGGTTTCATTTTTACACAAGCTTGAACCAAAGGAAACTATGCTTGGACTTCCCAACGCAGAACACAGGGATGGTTGGTACTTAGCCCCCAGTTTAAGAAACTAGCGTCTCAACTTCAGCATGAAGTCCAGAGGCTGAGGCAAATGCCCCCCAAGCTTCGTTTCATCCAACTACAAAGGATAATGAAATGAAGCTTCAAATGCTAGACGAAGGACTTGACTCAAATAGAGAGGGGGAAAACTATTTCATTTTTTAACGAGCTTGACACATAAACAAGAACTATGCTCGTAACCTTTGTTTCATTTTTTAACGAGGTTTCCACAGAGACGAAAAAACTATCTTCGTAAGTGGTTTCATTTTTTAATGAGATTGAAATTAGAAAACTATGCTCAAGTCTGGTTTCATTTTTTAACGAGCTTGGAATCAAAGGAAACTATGCTCATATACCTCTGTTTCATTTTTTAACGAGTTTGCCACAGAGAGGCAAAAGCTATCCTCAGATTCTCTCTTCTTGATCATAGATTCCAAGAGGACAATGCGTTGGAATGACACCATGTCAAGGGACAAAAATCGGTCATGGCTTCCAAGAGGTCTTCACTGAAAGGAAGAAACACACTCTAGAAGGACACCATGTCAAGGGTCGTGACAGGAGTAAAGAGATCAGGCTCTAACAACCCTATCGAAGAGATCACCATGTCAACTACTAGATCTAAGTCATCAAAAGTTGAAGCCATGGGCGACAACGCCACATAATTGACATGTGGCAGGGGCGATACTATCTTCATATAAGAACCATTTAGGGAGGTAATCCAGTCAGGACCGATGAATGAAAGTTGATCAACAGTCACCATTCTTCCATCGTGTGGGAAAGATATCACGTGAAAAAGAGTGGACACAATAGCTTTCATGGCATAGACATAATCTCGCCCAAGGAGTAAAGAAAAATCCAAGGGTTCTTGGACGACCATGACATCAATAAAGACAGTTTTCCCTCCCAAAGTTACAGGAAACTGAGGAAGGGTCCCTAAAGGTTGACTGGTTATTTTGTTAAAAGCTAACAAATTCTGCGTAACCGGGGCAAGCTGAGGATAACCCAAAGCTTTCCAAGCAAAAGACGACAAAATGCTAACGGACGCACCTTCATCTATCAACGTCTAAGGAATGTCCCGACCACAAACTAGCACTGTAATCTGGAAAGGAATGTGAGAGGGAAGACGAGGTCCAGTTAGCACACCCCAATTAAAAAGGATGGCCTCATTACTTGGAGGGGGTTTCACGCAAGGAGGAGGAATACCCCCCAACACGATAGAGTCTGTATCAACGAGAAAAACGTGGGCAATATCGGGTTTACTCTCTAGAGGGAGAGTAGGATCAACCGATGATGGGATCGGATCGACCACACAGGCACTCTTCAGAGGAAGAGTGGGATTGACCGAGGAAGGGACTGGATCAACCACTTTGGCACTCGTCAAAGGAGGAGTGGGATCGACCAATGACAGAACTGGATCGACTACTTGGGTTTCACTTTCCAAGGAGAGAATGGGGTCGATGGGTGGAAATAGATCGATCTCTTTGGTGTCACTCTCTAATGGGAGAGTGGGGTCAACTGAGGATGGGATCAGATCAACCACTTTGTCAACTGGTTCAACTAAGGACATGACCAGATTGACTACATGATCAATCGGATTAAATGATAAAAGGTTTGGATTGATCATTCCATCAACTATAGGTGGGTCGAGAGTAATCTTGTGATAAGCATCTGGAAGTTGGGGCTGTGAAATAGTCATGTCTTCTAGTAGTTTCGAGGCTTCGTCCATACGAGGGAAAAGTTGAGTTTGATGACTCCCTCCGCATAACCTACAAAGAAACTTGACTCTACTTTTCTTCTTCCCAAGGGTATCTTGACTATTTGATGGGAGGTCATCAACATGTTGTTCAGAGGTTGACGACAGGGGTTGGTCAGGGTGTGTAGACCATACTTCTATAACCTTGGATAGACCAGGGCAATCCTTAAGAAGATGGTTACCCTTACAAAGCCTGCAAGGTTACTTGGTTTTATGGGTTGTTTGGGTGTTCTTGACATCATCAACATTCCCAACACGATTAACAGTAACTGGTTTCTTTCCAACACGTCCGACAGTGGTTGGAATTTTAGATCCTTGTTTATCTTTCTTCTTCTCATTCTTCCATTTCTTCTTCTTCTTATCCACCGAGTTAATAGCATTAGATCTTTCACTCGATGAAGAAGATGAAATGGAAGAAGAATTTACAAGCGAAGAAGGCAAAGAAGACCTTACTGGTGAAGAAGGTGAACGATCAACATGAGGTTGATGCTCTTGGGGGGAAGTGCTTGTGACTGAAGCACTAACTGCATTTGGGATTACCTGAGTGGAAAACAACCATACCGACAACCCAATTGTGAGAGCTGGAAGGCTCAAAGTAGAAATATGAGGAGGACCAATGTTTCTGTAACAAGGAAAAACAAAAGGTTCCCCTGGAAAAGGAGTTCCTTCATTAGTCATTCCGGGAACTAACGCCATAAAAATAAAGATCCAAACTAGAGTCCACTAGGGAAAACAAACAACACATGTTAAAAATCTAGTAAGCAAACAATCAAACAAAACCTTCTCACAATGAGCACACTAGTTGGTGATGAAATCCAACGTTGTGGGAACAAAGTAAGAAGGGGATGAGATAGAGAAGGTGGAAAAGTTATGTTGACTACCTGCTTAATGGACTTACACCTTGGTGCAAGCTACCACACATAATCATGGGTATACCCTCCAAGGAGCCCGAGTGAGTTTGGCCAATGTCGATTCCAGGTACCTTGAAGACTTGCCCCTCCACAGTCACCTCGTGTAAAGAACCTAGAGAGATAGGTCACTATGGTTATCAATTACTACAGTGATGCCTGGCGAAATAGTCGACAGTCCGATCCGCGCACAAAGGAAGGGTATCTAGCCCAAAATCAACTCGAAAGGATTCCACTCATAATTGTGGGTATACCTTCAAGTGACCCCCCATAATACGCGCAATCTCTACACCAAGACCAACAAAGCAGGGTGAGTAACTCTGCCAGTCTTAATGCAACCTCGTGATTGACCCTTGTGTGAGAAGGGCTTCCCAGGACAAAATGTAGTAAGTGGATTTAACTCT
The DNA here is from genome assembly GCA_032191745.1 of Picea mariana. Taxonomy (NCBI): domain Eukaryota; kingdom Viridiplantae; phylum Streptophyta; class Pinopsida; order Pinales; family Pinaceae; genus Picea; species Picea mariana. Next base: position 5,183 of record JASDQU011506286.1, on the reverse strand, counting down.
CTCTATCACAAGATACTACGTTTGTCTGCAGCTTTGGAAAGTTATATTTCACACCTATTCCAAAGCCCCACGACTAATCTAATGTAGGTTTTCTACCAGAAAATACAAAAATATCTAATCAATTTTTATAAGCGCTTTATTTTATGGCTGTTGTTAATCAAGAGGAAAATGGCGTGGACAATATGGTGTTTTGAACGACTCGAAATTTATGCAAAGAGATGAAGATGCAATATTTTCATTTCGATGAAAGCTATGCTACGAGAAGGAGAAAACATTTATCATTCCCAGATGCACAACGTCCCAAAATTGATTAAACTTAGCAATATAAAGATTCTCAAGAAATGAAAAAAAGAGACCGTACACCAATGCATGATTCATGGCCCCCCTCGGCCATGAGGGGGAATTTTTTTTATAATTTAAGACCAAAAATGCCAAGAATAATGCAATTTCGCTACTTCAAATGCAAGGATGCCCCGAATCTAATATAAAGCGAGAAATTAAATCTTTTTGTTTCAAAAATTTCACTAAAAGCAATAATGAACTTTCTTAAAACAAAGAAACCCAAACTAAAAGTTTTCTTTTAAAGTGAACTATTCAGATGAAATCTGATCTTTCCCTAAACAATTCTAAAGAAAACACACGCTTTGTAATTGAAAGACACTCAAAGCAAGAGACTAATCCTTCAAAACCAAACAAAGCAAAGATGGCTAAAATCAACTCAAAGAATGTCAAGCATACTGTAAACAGATCAATATAGGCTCCAAAATCCAGCTGATCAAAGAAAAACCGGGCATCAAAAGATAACAAGACCCAATCCAAAAAAAAAAAATTACAAACAAGTTCACAGCCTAGTAGTGAGGTACAGTGCAAAAATTAGGCATTTTCGCAGTCTAGACACAGGTAGGGTGCGAGAAGGTCACACTGGACTTAATAGTAGGGTGCGAAAATCAAGGATTTTCGCAGACTGTATACAGGTGAAGTGCGGGAATGTCTGTAATCAAAAGGAATTTGAAAAAAGGACAAAGAGTCTAAGTGAACTTTCAGATCCAGAGAGTCAGGATGGATCTCCCACAGACTTAGAGAATAGAAAACAAGTAATCAAAGCAAGGGAAACTAGAGTAACTAGGAAACAATCCGTTCCCCGGTATGGTCGCCAATTTTGTCATATAATAAATTGGTAGGTGCAGACACTAACTGATCTCCCTAGATCTACCTAGATCTAGAACAAAACACACAAGAACATGACACTTTCCTTAAGTTTTAAATATTGAATTTACTAACTAAAGAGGGATAGGTGACATACCGTTTAAACACCGCTTCCTCTCGCCATTGCCATCCTAGCTCCATTCCAACACTCATACAATGATGATCCTGCAAAAGAACGCAACCAACCAAAGTGATAGTAATAGCATAAACTCAATAT
>JASDQU011506283.1:0-19223 GCA_032191745.1 Picea mariana | reverse complement strand
ACCACAGTCTCTTGCATGAAAATCCTGCAATACTTTGTCAGCTTCATCTTTCAATAAACAATTTAACAAAATACCTCCAGGATCTTTCCAATACAGATTGCCTTCTAGAATGCAAAATTTTAATGCTTTCAATTTCAAAAACTTAGCTTTAGTTTTGGTCATACCAGGAGGAGCTTGTAAATTATACAAAACAAATATCAGGTCTGTGTACCATGGAGAGTTGAGAAATACCTCTCTCACACTTGGAGTCGCCTGCTCACCCTGTTCATCTACTGCAGCTAAGAAATTAATGTCAAGAGCATGAAAATTTGATTCAGCCATTAAATTTTCTAGACCTTGACCTTTAATCAGTTTAGTAGGCTTAATCTCTATGTCATACTCTAGAATGATAACAATCCATTTTCCTCTTCGGCTGTCCGGATTGTCCTGGGTTAAAATGTCTTTTACTACCGCATTCAGAACATATGCAATAGTGTGGGAATGGAGAATGTATACTCTAAAATATTTTATGGATTTCACCAAGGCAAAAGCTTCTTTCTCCATTATTTTATAATTCAAAGCAACATCTCTTAAAGATTTACTGAAAAAGGCTATGGGTTGTTCATACCCTTCATTGTTTTTCTGTAGTAATAATGATGCAATGGTATGTTCAGAGGCGAAAGAAAAAAGATAAAAATATTTGGTGAAGTCAGGACTGATCAAGACTGGAGCTTGCGTGAGTGCACGTTTGACTTGTTCAAAAGACTGCCTAGACTTGGTGTCCCATTTTATTTTTGTGTCCTTTTTTAACATGTTTGTGATGTTCCTGAGAAGCTCAGCCAGGTTGGGTATGAATCTTCGCAGAAAGTTTATTTTTCCAATAAAAGACTGTAACTCTTTGATATTTCTTGGGAATTCTAATTTTTGAATGGCTTCGATTATGTTGGGGTCTATTTTAATTCTTTCCTTAGAGATTATGTGTCCTAGCAGTTTAACTTCCTCTAATACAAAAAGGCTCTTCTTATGATTCAAAGAAATCCCAAATTTCCTGCATTTCTCAAAAACTCGTCTGAGATGTCGTAAGTGCTCGTCATCAGATTGGGAAAACATAGTTACATTGTCCAGATAGATGACAATAAATTTGTCAAGTTATTCCACAAAAGCGATGTCCATCGCTCTCTGGAAAGTGACCCCAATGTTCATCAACCCGAAAGGCATTTTCACATACATGAAAGCACCCCATGGTGTTTTGAAAGCGATTTTCTCTTGGTCATCTAGGTGAACGAGGACCTAATTATAACCCGAGAACCCATCCAGTAAAGAGATTTGACTGGATCTGACTAACCTTTGTAATATGTGGTCCATTTTTTGCAATGGGTAATTGTCCTTCAAAGAGACCTTATTCAGATTTCGGAAATCGATGCAAAGCCTGATTTCTCTGGATTTCTTTCGTGTTGGGACCAAATTTGAAACCCATTTGGAAAATCATAACAGGACTATGATTTTAGCATTGTACATTTTTTTGATTTCTTTTTCTATCAAGGGAAGTAGCTTGGGATTGATTCTCCTAAGTTTTTGTCTAAAAGTTTTTTGATCTTCTTTTATTGGAATCCTATGTTGTATGATGCTTGTGTCATAAGATTTCAAGTCCTCATAACCCCAGGCAAATATGTTTGAATATTCCTTGAAAATCTCAATGTATTTGAGTTTCTTCTTAGGGGGTAATGATTTGGAAAGTTTCACCATCTTGGGTTTCTCTTCTGTTCCTATATTACAATCTTCTACTTCTTGACCATTGGCTTCAATTTTTGGTTTTTTAGCTACATCATTGAAATCAAATAGGTCTTCTAAAGGAACTAAACCCCTAGGTAAAACATCACTTTTTAAATGCAAAACATCAGCTTCTATCTCATCCTGACCTGACTCTCCTGAATCTATTTTATTTACACTGTCATTTCCAAAATCAGTTCGTTTTACAGTTTCATCTTCATTTTCTAAGTCTATGTTTGTACACTCGAAATCATTTTTACATTGTAGGAAATCTTCAATTTGATCATCATTACCAAATACCTGCCAGTATCAAATGTTTTCTGGGATGGTTGGTCTGCATTTCACCTCCACCGTGTATGGGCGAGTGGAACGAAAAGGTATCTTTCATGTGGTTGATGATGTAGCTAACCTGTCTGCCAAAATTTTATGTCTCCTAGACATCACCTGCAAATCAACTTCAGTAAAACATTTAAGGGCATACAATATAGCATTCCTATAAGCTCTAAGACGGAGATGTTTTGTTGCATACTCACCTTTAATTTGCTTGATTATTAACTCAGAATCACCTCTTACCATAATTTGTTTGGCACCAACTTTCTTTAGAAGTTTCAGACTGAGCATCAAGGATTCATACTCGGCAATATTGTTAGTGCATTGAAAATTTAATTTGTAAGAATGGTTTTCCGAATACTTGGATCTGTGATTGTGCAACCAAAATCCTGCTCTAGCTCCTTCTTTCCTTACATCTCCATCAAATTCCATGCTCCAGAAATCCGCTGGCAATTCTTTAGTTATCACATTTTTCTTTCTTTCTTCCTCGGTGATTTCTTGGTCTTCATCCGAACCAGATGTATATTCTTCCAGCTGAGTGATTTGTTATCCCATATCGCCATCATTGTATAGGATAAAGGAGTCCAGGTCAGAATGCGTAGAGTACAGAGGATAGTTATGTGGTTTTTCTTGGCTACTAACCATGTATTTCATCAGTGTTTCAATGTATAGTCTTTTTTGTTGCCCAAAAACTGGGACAGTGGCATACGACATATCCAACTACAAAGTACCTTTCAACTTGGCCCCCCAAGACCGGGACAGAAACATACCATATTTTTGGGGAATGTCTGCAACCACAACATCCATGACCATGCTTTTTACAGGAATCTGAACCAGGGTGATACACAAATCCTTGATCAAACCGATAGATCTAACTTTACTGGAGTCCAAAGAGTGTAAGTCCTTGTAAGGTCTGGTAACCTCAAGTCCTAGTTTTTCCATCACTGCTTTAGGCATCAGATTATGGGAAGCACCTGAATCTAACATAGCATTATGCAGAATCAGGTCGTGTATATTAAGGCTGATGTAAAAAGGAGCAACAACACCATTTTCGGTCTGACCATCCACTTCAGGTCCAAACAGGAGTTCAGGTTGATCATATGTAAGTTTTACAGTATCTGAATGATTGTTTGATCCAACAGTTAAGGCCTTCATGCCTATATCAGGTTCAATGGTCAGCGCTTTAATCACCTGTGAACGGTAAGCGTCTTTTCTCATCAACTCAGAAAGGGGAATGGGAATTTTTACTTTGGCTAATTCCTCTTTGAGGTTGAAAGCTATAGGTGCTTTGCTTTGGCTCAACAATTCTGATTTGTCCACCACAATCTCCTGGCCAGAAGCATTTGGTGGGTTAATTGATGAAACCTCAGTCTGTGATGATCTTTTCAGAATAGTAAGGTTTCCTTTTCCTAGAACTTCAGCATTACCTGTTTCATGGATCCTCTCGATAGAAGGCTCGGGAGCTCTCTTGGTTTCAACTATCTTCTTCGTTTTGGTCACCTTTTTTGGAGAACTTTCGTCTGTCTTTTTACTTCACAAATTGTACTGTCGGTGCACCTCCATAATGGCATTTTCAAATGCCTTTTTTTCAGTATCTTCATCTTCTTCGCTCACCTTGGTCTGAGAAAGAAGAAAAATTTCTTGTTCCTCCTAGGTGAGGAAAATTGCTTCGTTATCGTGAATGCCCATGAGGTTTATGTTTGTATCCTCCGGTTCTTCAATTACCTCATCTCCTTCATTGGCATAGTTTTCTTGTAGGGGAGATCTGATCTATTAATCAGGGCCTCTCTGTTCTCTTTGATCCCTAGGATCTCTCTACCTGATTTGGGGAGGGTTTCTTCTGAAGTTAGGATTATGAATTTGAGGAGCTGGTGGGTTTTCTCTAGGAGGGTTTCTTTCGGACACAGTAAGTCTCTCCATCATTCTTTCCATTTCTCTAGCCAAGGAATCCAATTTGGAATAGGAATTTGTTGTGGAAGGTTCCTCTTTGATTGTGACTCTCCTTTCAGTCCTCTATCGTGCCCTTTTTGCCAACAGGTTGGCCTCCACACTTATTTCACTTTTCTACATGTCCTCCAGGGTGGTGGAGTTTCTTTCCCTTAATTGATACGACATATCTGCGTCAAAACCATTAGGGAATTTTATCAATGCCATACCTTGTGGAGGTTTAATATCAGTTGGAATTGCATTGTACAGGTTATTGAAATGGGTGTAGTAATCTTGCACTGTCTCACCTTGATTTCTTCTGATGTTTTCGTATTCTAACAAGATTTGGAGAGGGTTTTTCTTTACCTCCCATCTGTCTAGAAAACTTCTTTGAAATGCGGTAAGGTCGAGAACTGAGGCAACACGTAAACCTTTATACCATTTCTTAACGTCAACCATAAAACTTTGCGCAAACAATCTCATTTGAATGTCAGCCTCATCTACTTCCTACAGGTCAAAATAATCATTCATTTTATTAATGTGTGTTGGGCGCTCAAGGGTCCTGTTCCATCGAACTGTGGAAGTCTTGTTTGATAGTCTTGGGGCATAGCATGAAGGGGTGCGGCCAACACCAAGGGAGCATATCTGGTTGCCATGATAGGCGGAGGAGGTGAGAGATAGAACTTCAGGGGTACGGGGTTGCAAGATGGTTGGGTCTAGGAAGGTTTCAGCTACAAAGCTATCAGATTTTGTTTTGAACAGGCTTTGTTCGAAAAGGATGTCAAAGTCAAGATCCTGAAGGGAAACAAGATCCTCTGGAAGAGAAGGGGACTTCTGAAGGGGATTATGTCTTACTGAACCTTCAGCAATGGTCTTTTTCCTGAGAAACTATTATGGATTATCAGTTGCTATCGCAGGTTCTAGGTCTGGGTGAGATCGAGTATAAGCTCTTTTGGGAGCCAGATTTCTTTTTTATTTTTATATATATACTTTTTAGTTTTATGAATCCGAAAATAATATGTGCAAATTTTTAACAACCTCTAAACATTACTTCTTTCTCAGATTTGCAATATTTCAGAAGAAAACTATTCCTCCAGGGAAAATAAGACGTGAGGTTAAAATTTGTTTAGTTTTGTTTCCCCAGTATGGTCGCCACTATGTTAACGCTCTGTAAATTTCCTAGAGGTTGTTAGAAAAGAAGAAATCAATGGGAGGTAACTTTATCCAACCACTTTGAAGCTGGGATCTAGCCCTACCAGCTTCATAGAGGGATCTCTCTGTATGATTTAGATATGTTTCAAATTTAAAATATTAGGCTAGGTAAATAAAATATGTTGGTTTTGTTTGTTGTAGTTTTCATTGGGTTGGCTGAGAGAGATTTACACATCCATTGGGATATGGGGTCTGTATCATGAAATAAAATCTAAGCCAAAAAACAAAGAAACTTTTCCCAGGTAGAGATAATGCAATCGTTGGATTCTTTTAGCAGGATAAATGAGGAATAGCAGAAAAGGTGAGAATGTCAATTACAACAAAGAAGCAGTTAAGAATTTCTTTCTCATAAAATCATAAGATACAACACTAAAATATTTAAAGTCAGAAATAGGGTATACAAAGATAAATCCTGCAACGCTTGTTACTTCAAAGATTAGATTTAGAAAACAGTGCGGTAACTAAGTGAGAATAACATTTAACTTAGAAAGGAAAACATCACCAATGAGAACACGCAAGAATCCTATGAAAATGCCTCTTTGTATTAATGGAAGATCTCTTGAAAGTATTACAGTCTGGTAGCTCTCAGGGCGTAAAGATCAACCCTCAATACTTCGAAAAGTGAAGTATTTATAACCCAAAATTACAAACGATCCTATCATTAAAGATCAGGACGTGGTAAATCTATTTTTAGCTTAACTAACTTAACAAATTACAAAAATCTAAGAAACTGTTTGATGATGTGTTGAAACTTCATGTTGTTTTTTGGGTGAACCATTGGTGAGGCCTCTACATGACCTCATCTGACTGGATAGCTGACTGGGCTGGGACAACTCATTAACTACTCGATCAAGTCACAAAGCTCTTCCCATTGAAGATGACAGGGAACGCTGACTATGAGTAACCTTCGGTAGACTTCATCCATCTCTATGTACTTGGAAAAAGTATGCTTGATGATCAATATGTATCGGATCTCATGTTGTATGCTGATGTCCAACTGAAGCACGTCTAGGAATGCCTTGCCAGTGATACTGCCTTGGATTCTTGAAAATTTCGAACTATCCTTAGCCACATTGGCTAGTCTCTTTTTGTAATCGGGGAGCGTCATCAATTTTTCATTTATCACCTTCAAACCAGGAAGACCTTTCTTCTATAGAGCTTCAATATTGCTGAAAAACCTTTGTACCCCTAGGTCCATAGCCTGAACCTTTTCTTCCAGGTGTAGCATCAGTCCTCTCTTGTTCAAGACTCTATTGACCTCAAGGATGGTCTCCGTTCTATCCTCAATTCTCAGCTCTTCCAGCTCCTCTCTGGTTTTAGAATTCAGGAATTTGATGATTTCATTAGCCTCTGTGGGCATCTCTCCCAGTTCTGATCTAATCTTCTTGATGGCTTGTTTACTTCTCTGTACCAATTCATTTTGCTCAAACATAATTTGTATCATTGGTCATATTTCATTCATAGACTTGGTGATGTCTATCCAGACACTTTCTTTGACTTCGGCTAGTGTTTTTCCTGCCACAGTTTGCTTCCGAAGCTGTTGCAACTCTTGTTTGAGCTAGTTTGACACTTGTTTTTCGTTGGAGTAGCTGTTTTGGTAAGAATATTTGAGTTCCTGAAGGTTCTCAATCTCCTTTTTGAGCCTACTAATCTCTGTCTCCTACAGGTTCATGCCTTCCATAGATTTATCCAATTCAACCGTCTTTTCTAGAGCCGTCACTGGATTTGTCGATGGAACTTCTGCTAGTGATGTTGTACTCACTCTTGAAAGTGGAACTACACTCAACGGAATGACTTCCATGGGTTTTGACTATTCTTTCTCTTTCACTAGCTTCTTCATTTCAGCTTCCATTTCCTTCAATTGTGCATTATGCTCCATGATCAACTTAAGAATCTCATCTTTTTCTCCTTCTGTATCTGCTATTTCCTTTGCCTGCAAGTATATTGTTGGTGGCAGCTTCAATTGTTTCCTCAAAGACGTTATGTTGACATTTTTCTTCTTAATCATCTCCTCCATTGCTTTCACATTCGAGGGATCATACCCAATCTTGAGGACCAGTTCCTCCAACGTCTTAATCCTGTTATCCTTGGCAAAGGATGACATTTTCTCCAACTTCAACTATGTCTGGACTATATTCAGAGACACTTGTAACCTGGAGGCAGTAGTGGAAGAATGTGCCAAAGTGGAGAAAACAATTTCTCCAGTTTTCCTGTGTAGATCCATTTGATCAGCTGGATGCACATCCTTAGTCTGGAATTCAAAAGTTTCCCTTTTGTAATCAGTGATTACCTTTGGGTATGACACCTGTGCTTGGAGAAATGTCATGTGCATTCTTCCCTTCTCAGTGTCGAATGTCGATAGCATTCTTTGTTGTGCAGTCGTTGTCTGCTTCCAGAACTGGGCGTATGTTCTACTAGTTAGAGTCTGATTCTTTTTCTTGATCAAATCGTGTATCTCAAATACACTCAGCTTCAGTCCTGTCTTGCATGGCTGGTTGATTGGTGGAGTATCCATAGGCTTCTTTGGTAATACTGTGGTTATGATCTGCTTGCTTCTTGTACTGAGGAGTGACCGATCAACCTCTGTCATTGTAGTGGATGGAATTTCCTTTTCTCCAGTTGGGTTAGGATCCAGAATGGCCTTTGGCCTCTTGGTATGTAGTCAAAATTCTTCAGATGATACTTCAGTAACAGGAGGTGAAAAATCTTGCCTAGGCCTTTTCTCTATTGGAGCCTGTGGTGTGGTTGTCTGTGATACGGTGACCAGGAAGTCCTGTTGTTCCACCAAAGTATTTGGCTCCCATTCTGTCTGGTTGGCAAATGTTTCTCCCTTAGGCCTAGATATGTGAACATACGAGATATTCTTGTTTTTTATCCTCATCTCGGAAATTATCCCACACGGATCATAGTTCCACGTGAAACTAACAAAGAATTTCATTTCCTTTAGCAGTCTGTCTGCCTCCTCCCCGATGCCTTGACTGTTGCAAATGAAAGACCCAATCTGTCCTTTGATTCTGAGTTGTTTCTTCTTCTTCAAAGACACAAAATGTATATCGTCCAAGTTTATCATCTGCCTTATGTATTCCAGGGAAAAATTTCTGACAGGAAAGTACTTGGGTAGTTTATATGGGGCCAACTCGTACCCATAGACTTTCATCTTAGTGTGATTTTGGTACAGGTACCAATCCCCAGTCTTTGTATGGTCCGAGAGATGTAATATCCTCTGAACTTCATCATTAATTCTAGGTTTGGGTCTGCCGCTAAGCATACTCACCACTGGGTGGTAGAACTGCTCGATTAATTGCTTGAAACTGAATTCTGTGGAGTTATATCTGAACAGAGAAGTCCATGCAGTTACTGCCTGGGGTCTACCATCTTCGTCCATATTCTGCATAGAAAAAGAAAATTTGTCCACTTGGAAGAAAACAAATAGGTATGCCAGTATTGAAGAATACCGGAACATGCCTTCTGAGGAGAAATTTATGAATTTCTCGTGGATGTTGTCTTCCAAGAATGTGTTGAAGTCGAACTGTGTAGTGGGTTTCTCATTGGTGGAGAAAATAGACAGAAACCCCAAAATGGGTTCATCTACCCATTGATTTGAAAAATAACCCAGCAAGGCGCATAGTGACATGATTACCTGGTTTCCTTTTATTGAGAACAGAGAGGAAGGATAAGAGGGGTTTGTAGTGGGGAGCTGAGCGGATTGTGGAAAAAACAGCTCAAAAATCTTATCTCTTTGAGGAAACGATAGCTTCTGGTATAGCTCTGTGATGATTTCGAGGTTAAAGGGTGAGGCAGAGTCGGCTCGGGATATTTGGATCATTTGGTCGATGGTTTCTGGCATGATGAGGAAAATAATTTCCCCGGATGAGGACATGATGGCTCTTTGCTCAGGGATATAGTGGGCTTGGCACTTGAGGGTGAATTCTAGGAATAGGTGAATCTAGGGGAAAAGATACAAGGGTAGGTTGGACTCCCAAAGTCCAATTTCATCACTCTGGTCCAGGAAGACTTCTTTAAGCCATGACTATAGTTCTACGAAGTCATAATCTCATTTTGTGTCTGCGATTAAGTAGTCTTTGTCGGCCAGAGGAATCCTTTCGAGATCAACAGGAGGTGGGAGAAACGGATTCTCCTCACCTTCTGTTCATTTTGACTTTGGTTCCATTACTGTAACAATACCTGCAAATAAAACAAAAGTTAGCGGGGACGACTGTAGATGTGGTCGACTGACTGTAACGAAGAGGAAAACGGGTTAAATTCTTTGGTGCAATGAGTGGGTAAATGGTGAAGGAATGAAGGGTGAGGGTAGTTTTGAGTAAATGGGTATCCATTGGGCACGGGAGACAGGTCAACTGGTTAATGGATAAGTTAGCCAGTAATAAATGGCTAATGGGTCATTTAGAATGTGAGATGGCAGGTGACCATGACTAAATCATATGGATGAGTGATGTGGCAGTTATCGATTGGGGGAAAAGACCATGGTGAAGGGACTCGCCATGAGTGAAAGAGGGAGAAGGACTGACGGAGTTACGACATGTTACTCTTACAGGAAAGGTGGATAATGACGTCACGAGGTGACGAGGTACGTCAAATAGTAATAGGCTGTGGGATTCAGGACCAATATATTCATGCCACATATAGATAGGGGGACCGCCAGAGTAAAATTTCATTTCAGACCCCCCCNACACATTCTGGACCCCCCCCCTCCATTGAAGGCAGAACGGATGGGAGGGTTCGGAATCCAATATAGACCATAGATCTAAGTGCTGAAACTTGGGCCATCCATATGCGTGCATACATTATCTTCGATTCCGGACCCCCCCACCACTAAAGGTAGAACAGTCGGGGGGGTCCAGAAAGACTTGTCCACTATAGATCTAGGTGAGAACATCTGATTCGTTTAATTATGAGTGATGCATAAATGCGGGCGTGAAAATCATATGCACCCAAAGAACTTAGGATAAGTGCATTTCATGGGTTTTCCCAAGCTTTCACATGTTTATATCACCAAGGGGTTAGACAACCAACCTTTTAAGCATCCAAAACATGGTCGAACATTGATCATCGAGCTGGTTTTATTGAAATAAAGAAAACTACCCTATGTTCTAACCTAATTTCCTATGACAATTAGCCCAGATTAAACTGTTGGACTAAGAACTTACTCTATCCTGGGGCTATCTAACCAAGATTAGGCAGTCTGGCCAGATTTATTCACTAACTAACCTAGATCACTTGGCTAAGATTAAACAGTTTAGCCAAGCTTATTCACTATTCCTATCAACATCAATATAAAATAACTTGGCCATGCTTGAAAGGTATGGACCAAGTCACTATTATTGCATGGGGCTCTATTGAATTTATTTTATGCCCTCTTTTATTCTTTTTCTTTCTTTTCTTTTTCTTTTCTTTTCTTTTTCTTTTTCTTTTCTCAAATTATTTGCAGAATGAAAAATCATTTGACAAACAAAAGCACTAAAGAGATAACATTTCAGTCACCAGTTGATCCTATAAATTATAGGGTGATAACATAACATTTCATACCATGCCAGAAAACCAGCGACACAACTCATATTGCGAACCTGTTTTTCAAGGAAGTCGTCAGACTTCACGACTTGCCAAGGAGTATCGTTTCTGATCGAGATACCAAATTTCTTGGACATTTCTGGAGGAATTTATGGAAGAAGTTGGGGACAAGTTTTTCATTTATCTCATCATATCATCCTCATATGGATGGGAAGGCAGAAGTCATGAAAAAAAGCTTGGGAGTCTTGCTGAGGAGCCTAGTGACTGAACACCATAGTCAGTGGGATCACATTCTGCCACAGGCGGAATTTTCTTACAATGATTCACTCAACAGAAGCACAAGGAAAAGTCCATTCTAGATTTATATGGAATGCAGCCTAGGGGATTTTATGAATTGAAATATTTAGAAAAAGATGAATTCAGAAGTGCTGGTGCAGAGGACTTTGCAGAAGCAATGAAGGAGCTTCACAGTTGAGTCAAGGAGTGATTGCAGAGTTCAAGCCAGAAGTATAAGCGGAGAGAATATAAACAAAGGAGAGATTCCCCATAGGAACATATAACAAACTGAAGATGAAAAATATTAGACCATGCAAGGTCATAAAGAAATTTGGGGAAAACGCATATGAGATTGAATTACCCGATGGGATCAGAATTTCACCGATATTCAATGTTGCGGATATGTACCCTTACAAAGCTGAAGAAATAGGAGCAGAGGATGAACAAAAAGAAGTTCAATGGACAATACAGATGTCTGTATCTGAAAAACCACTGATGGAAAGTATAATTGACAAGAGGGTTAGTAAAAGGACCAGGAGGAAGGAGTATTTTGAATACTTGGTCAAGTGGAAGGGACATCTATTTGAAGATGCTAATTGGGAAAATGAAGAATAAATTCAGAAGCATGGACAACCTATGTAGGAGCTCATGAACAGGAGTTCATGAAAATTTTCAAGCAAGGGAGTATGATGCAAGAGCATGGTACAAAGCCAAAAGCACGTGCCTAGCTAAAGGAGCAGTTGGACGCGCAGATGGAAAAAGAGCATGTTTTATGAACAACGTTTTGAATTTTGAAATTAAAAGCATTAATGTAATAGTTAGGAAGAAGGCATACTTTGCATTTATACCTAGGAGATATGAACAGATCTAGGGGGGATTACTCCCATATGTCAAATTGTAATAGGCATTTAAGTCTGTTAGTGAAAGTAGGTAGATTAGAATTAAGAGATTAGACATTTTAGAAGAGTAGGAGGGAAAACGGATATAGACACCCTCACCTTTGTATCATGGTGTTGTTGTATCATTAGCACAACGAAGAAGGAGAGAGATGTAGCATAGAGATGGAAGGAAGAACCCATGTACAGGAGCTTTGAATTAATATATGAAGCTTGGAATCATATTCATGGTGTTATGATGTTTTTTTTTTATACCTGGTGAATGGTATGCTTATGGTTGTTTTATTCTCTCTGTTATGCATTTGTTATGAGGCTATGCTGTGTATATATGATTTCATGTTGAATGTTTAAATTCTAAGAGAGAGAGAGAGAGAGAGAGATAGAATGAGTTTCAATTGTTTCTCTTCCTGAGTGAGAGAAGTTCCTGCAAGGAATGCAATGAAACGTCTGCAAGGTGTGCGTTGACAAGGGGTATGAGTTTTATCTCAGAAATCTCAAGAGAGACACCATTGTTCTCATTCCAGCAGAAGTGCAAGTGAAGCATAGAAGTCATGCAAGGTGTGTGCAGGCTAGTCAAGGCCTTAGAATTCATCAACTAAGGTTGAAAGAGGAAGGAATTTTGTTGCAGAAAGTGCACAGAGTCGAGAGGTCAAATACCTAGGAGTATTTGGAAGATTTTTTGCAAGGAGTGCGTGCAGGAGTCCTTTTTTGAGATTTGAGTTGCAAGTGAAAGCTTAGAAGGGTTAGTGCCCTTAAGGTACTAAAAGGGAGATGGAGTGAAGTCTCTTTGTAGAAGACAAGTTCAGATGAGGAACATTGGTTCAATTCGCAGAAGTCTTCAAGGAAGGAACGAGCAGTTGAAATTCTCTACGGAGAACTCGTGAAGTCGCGAGGACCAGGGGATTCAGTGAAGCTGCGAGGAGGATACGAGTTGGACGAACCCATCTCGTTGGTTTCAAAATTCAACAAGGACAATTGATCATGACTAATTGGGGTGTCAGGATCATTTCGACGTTCGAGGTTTGGAAGGTGTAAGTGCAAGACAAAACCTTTGGTCTCGCACATTCCCGAATCATGAAATGGATCATCACATGTGAAGGTGAGTAGTGGAATTTTTAGAAATTTGGAAGTTTGGATTTTGATACTTCGGAGGTCCTGACGACAAGGAGTCGGGGCATAGTGGAGTGAAAATCCTGAAGTCATGGGTTGTGACCAGACTTGGCATGATTTTCGAGATTTCATCACTTCGGGTGTTGGAAAACAGAGGAGGTAGCATTCTGGGAATCAGATTCTTGAACTCTCAGTACCCGGAAGCCCAAAATAATGAACGACAGTCGAAGGTTTATTTAAGTCCTAGAAGCCGGAAAGATTGTGTGACGGGTGGAAAGAGTACACGAAAAAGACAAAGAACAGTGGAGTGGACAGGTGGCATGTCCTTGTCAGATAGGTGGATCCCAACCTTGTTGGCCGTTTTGGGTTTCGGTGGGTTGAAGAGCCGAAAATGCGACAACAGAAATCGTGAAATCGTGAACCCCGAAGTCCCGATTCGACGAAGGGAGTGATTTTGTTGTGGTCATGAGATCAGGGTGATGCCTTGTGTTTAATCACGCAGGCATACCTATAAGGACCTGTGGAAAACACTATGGTGTGTGTATGTAGGATTCCTTGAGGAGGATATGAAGAGTCACTCAGACTCAAGAGGGCAGATTTAGAACGATCCTGAGTGGATCTTGGCTCGAGGGTCGGGATCTACATCAAACATGGTCTTGAGGACCTTGTTAACTGCTTCGACCTATCTGTTAGACTGAGGGTAATATGGTGAGTCAAACTCGTGGAAAAATCCCAACCATGGTGAGATTTCGACGAAAATCTCATTCTCGAAATGTTTCCCGTGATCGGAAACTAGTTGGAGTGGTACTCCAAAGCAGGATATGACATGATTAAAGAAAAAATGCATTGCAGTGTCAGTGGTGTTGTTGAAGGTGGGCATGGATTCAACCCATTTTGTGAAGTAATCGACTGTGAAAAATTTGTATTTGTGTCCATTGCTAGATGGGGGGTTACAAGTCATGAAGTCGATGCCCCATTTACAAAAGGGGCCTACAATAATGACTAGGTGGAGAAGGGCAGGTGGTGCTCGTGCTTTGTTGGAATAAAGATGACATTTATTGCATCGCTTTACGTCATGAATGCAATCGTGAAACAATGTAGGCCAAAAGTAACCTTCTCGGATGATTTCTTGAGTAGTGGACATTCCCAAAAGATGGCCCCCTCACACGTCGCTATGGCAGTCGTTCAAGACTTTATCGGCCTCGTCAATAGTCAAGCATCGACGAAGTATGGTGTCAACCCCTCGTCGATATAAGATATCTCCAATGAGGAGATAGCGGGGGGCCTAGTGGCGAATACGACAGAAATCATCTCATGAGAGGTGGTTATCGAACTTTTGGGTTCGAAGGTAGACGAGGAGGTCGTCGTACCAAGGATCATCCGAAGTGATATAAAAGAGATGTTCATCGGGGAAGTCAGTATTGACGGGGGCACTGGTAGTATCAAAGGGGAAGGCCGTGACAAGTTCGGTGAGGACGAGATATTTATTTCTCTTGGGTGTTGAAAATTCAAGATCGTACTCTTGAAGGATAATGATCCATCGGGAAAATTTTCCATTAATTTGCCGATGACTGAGAAAGTATTGCATAGGGTTGGAATTGGCTATGACTTTGGTTGTGCGAAGCAGAATGTAATGGCACAGTTTCTAGACTACGAGGATGACTGCAAGGGCTAGTTTCTCTTCGTGATTATACTTCAGGGGTGGCCCTGAGAGGTTTTTACTAATGTAGTAAATGACATGCTCACGATCGTCATCATCGATTTGAATGAGAACTCCTGCTATTGAGACAGTTGATGCTGAGATGTAGAGGATGTAGTCGCGATTATAGTCGGGTGAACCAATTAAAGGGGCGTTGGAGAGTGCCACTTTAAGATCATCAAATTCTTTTTGGGAATGTTCATCCCAGTGAAATGGGATGTCGTGGCATAGTAAGCGAAGGAAACCGTGTGCTCGAGTGGTATAGTCTGGGACAAATCACCGTAGAAAGTTATTTTTTCCTTGTAGGCTATGGAGCTGACGTAAATTTTAGGGGGGTAGAATTTATGTGATGGCTTGGACTTTGAGGGGGTCCATGGTAATACCTCTTTGGGAAATGATGAATCCGAGGAGGCACCCAGCAGTGACGCAGAAAACACACTTGAGGGGGTTCAAGCGGATGTTGTACTAACGACACCGTTGGAAGATGATTCGTAAATCATCAAGATGTTGGGTGCATTTTTTGGATCAAACTATGAGGTCGTCCAAGTATGCGAGGATGATATGAGCTAGATTGTGAAAAATGTAGGTCATAGCCCATTGGAATGTTGTGCCAGCATTCTTTAGGACAAAAGGCATGACATGATATGCAAAATTACCCCAAGGGGTGGTGAATGTGGTTTTGTATTATCAGCTGGGTGGATTTGGATTTGATTATAACCAGAGAAACCATCCATGAAGGACAGAGCCTCGTGGCCTGCGCAGTCATCGATAATTTGATCAATGAAAGGCGTTGGAAAGTTGTCTTTGGGACATGCGTGATTGAGATTGCAAAAGTCCATGCATACACGGATAGTGCCCTTCTTTTTTTTAACGAGTACAGGTTTGGAAACCCATGAGGTATAGGTGATGGCGTAGATGAACCCAGCCACACGGAATCTGTCAATCTCGTCTTTGATGGCCACTTCTTTGGATGGGTGTAGTGGTCATTGTTTTTGGTGAATAGGTGTGATATCAGGCCATGTGTCTATGCGATGTTCGACAATAGAGGGATCAAGGCCAGGAATTTATGTGTATGACCAGGAGAAAATATCTCGATATTCTTGGAAGAGGGCTTTGTAGGCGGTGATTTCTTGAGGAGTGCATGTGTCGCCAATGGTGATTTCCTCGATGACTCCACTTTTGATGGAAATATCGATTTTGATGGTCGGGGAAATATTGGCCATGTTTCCTTCTTCAAAAGCATCAGGGGCAGGAATGGGATTGTTGAACCAGTCGATATGCCCTGATGGGATCAAATCCTTGGTTTTGACTGCATGTATGGGGTGTTGGTTAGGAAGTGTGAAGGCTTCCTGCGGAAAGAAGAGTGCTTTGTGGTGTATCTCATCCCATGGGTATTCGGGGGTGTTTAATTCCTCGAGTCTTTCCTCGTCACAGTGGAATTGGCAGGAATACAAGGGATCTAAAAGAGTGATATTGGTGATTTTCACTATGTGTTTGTCCTTTGGGGATGAAGAAGCAGGGGGAACGACGCAATGAGATTACGATGGTTCGCTCGACATAAACCAAAAATCAAGGTACTGAGGAGTACTAGTGGTAGTTGGATGTAAAATTTTCTCAGGTAAATGAATGAGAGAATTGGGGAGGTTTGGGGGTAAATCCTCAGATAAGTCATCCAAGAACCACAAAGGAATAGGGAGTGCCTCTGGTTCAAGAGAAATGATATGAAGAATCTCTAGTGATGAGGTAAGGTCAACCATCGATTCTGTAGGGGGTGTAGGAGTTTGAATTAGGGTCGATTGGTGTTGCATGTATTGGATGATCATAGGACATTGGTATGTAAAATGATCTAAGGGTTCACATAGAGAGCAAGGGCATCTCATACGTTCATTGACTGAATTCATGACATAATGGATGTCAGTGATGTTTGGTAGGGATGATGTAGTTGGATTGGGTTCGTTTTGGAAGCTTTGGCGTACTGCGACTAATGTCTTCCAGAATTGAGGTAGTGCTGGGAAATGGTGTATATAATGGCCATATTCGGAACATATGGCGCAAGAAAATTTGGTTCGCAACCCTTTTCTACTTGCGTTAGGGGAGATAGAGGAAGTACTTGCTATAGTGGTGAGCAGTGATGGTGTTTGATTGGGTTGAATTAGGTTATGTAACTTGGGTAGAGATGGGCATTTGTTGGTTGGGTGTCCATCTTTCTCACATAGTGTGCAAGGAGGTTGGACACATGGGCAGAGTGGAGCAGTGGGCTCCTTCTTCTTTCACATGTCCCTAGATATGGCAGGGAAGTTAGTGAGTGGGGGTGTAGAGGGTATGGTGGGAGTGAGTATGGGAATCGTCATTGGGATTCCTTCCATTTGGGGGGGGAAGGGATGGTTGAGGAACCATCTTTGGTGGATGTAAATACCAAAATGGAATTGCCAACACCATATTAGGGAGGGTAAGCGTTACAGCTATTTGGAAAGCTTGTATGCCTGGTGGAGGATAAAAGAAGGGGATTTGAGTAATGGCTTGGGGAACTATCTCCCAAAGTGGGATATGGCCTTGGGGAGAGGTGAAATCGTGAACTGGTGGAGTTGACGAGCTCACAGGAGGCTTATGAGGGGGGAGCTCTATGACTAGTGGGATGTCAGATATGATAGAAGCCTCCCTGGGAGGAAGGGTATCCTCCATGTCAGTTCCTTTGGATGATAGGATGCATACCTAATTGGAAGGATGAAGGAGCGGTGGTGCACCATGGTAAGTTCCTAACAATGATGGGTCTTTGAAAATTATGGGACCCATTTCAATGAGCGGGTATGCTTCATGATTAGTATGGATGAGAGGGAGAATGTTATCAATGTTGGAATAAGGGTTAAGCTCATAATGTGAAACTTGGTCAATGGTAATGATCTTCCCGTTATGGGGGAACATCATGGTTCAAAAGACAGAAGATGCAACTGCCTTCATAGCGTACATGTAGCTATGACCGAACAAGATATTATAATCGAGTGGTCCATCGATAACTTCAATGTTGATGAGAATGGTCTTTCCCCCGAGTTCTACAGGGACATTTTGGATGATCCCTTCAGGAGAAGATGGTCATCCATCATAAGCTCTTAAGGTAATGGAAGATGGTATGAGATCGGGCGAACCAAGTTTCTGCCATACAGACTTGGACATAATGCATGCAAATGCGCCTTCATCGATGATGCACCTATGAACTGTAATGTTCCTAATTTTCACTAGGATTTGAAAAGTGATGAGAGTGGGGAGACGAGGCTCTCCACTGTCGAGATCAAATGTGATGAGTTGAGTATCTGCGGGGTCAACTACCCCCAAGGCAGAAAGTAATGATTTTCACTGAGTGGGACAAGTTTGAAGGACTTCTAAGACTAACATGGCAGTCGGGGATTCTGCTAAGTCATCGACCAAACTGTAATTATGAGCTTCCCTAGCTTGTGGGTTGTGGACATTCCTGCACAATGGGATGCGGGGGATGCGAAGAGGTGTTTCTGCGTTAGGGAAAGAAATCACCAATGGGGTCCCCGTTGGTGTTGGGATTGTTTCTGGGGGAATGGGAGGAGACTCAACGGGTGCACGGTATTGACGACTATGTGTTTGAAGAAGAATTTCTTCCTCACTGGTGAGGAGGATAGTATGATCTATGGGATTGTTTGGATTGAGATATTTTCCCAACTGTGGTGGGGTAGGCTGCGTGTCATGTTGGGTGTTCATCACACCCTCATGCGGAATGGGATTCTGCAGCATGGTTGGGGGAGGTTGGTGGCCATATTGTTGTGGGTCTTGTTGAAGGACAGACAGTGCTGGAGAGTGTGGTACACTTCCTGAGTCTTTCATCTATTTAAAATCAGCTATTTGGGGGCAATGATGAGTATAATGACCGAACTCACTGCAAAGTGTGCAAGGGAAGGTGGTTCGAATAGTATGGTTATTTCTCCCTTGGTGCCTGTTTCCATTTCCCCCCTGGGGGTTCTGATTCCCTTGATTATGATTGCCTCTAGTAGGTTGGTTCTATTGGGGGTGTTTCCCGCCTTGACCTGGGTTTCTATTGTTCCTATTTTTTCCTTTCTTTTTGGCATTATTTGACTAATCGGTCGGATTTTTCGTATTCATTTGTTTGAAATTATGATATTGTTGTAGGGGAGAGGGTTGAACAAAATTCACCCTAGCATGAGGGTGTGGGCGAGCCATGGGTTGTGGAGGACCAGGGAATGGGAAGTACAGATTCTATGGGGGTAATGATCCATAAGGTACATAGGAAGGCATGGCACTTTTGCTAGTACTTAGAGTATAAGCTGAGGTAGAGGGAGTACTAGAACTTGTTTGGATTGGTGGGTGTATTGTGGGTGTTGGCAGTGGCCCACTGATGGGTGGAGGAAGAGAATCATGATATGGTTGTTGATAAGGGGGGGAGGGTAATAAGAGGTTCCCCCATATGCCAGCGGATATTAAGGTGTGCCATACATTGGTGGTTGTTGGGGTTG
>JASDQU011506281.1:22808-33267 GCA_032191745.1 Picea mariana | reverse complement strand
AAAATGTAAAATGAGGCTGCATTAGACTTTAAGCTAAACTAACAACATGCAACTTTTATTCATTTTCCTACTCTACCTAAAAAGAGAAGAAAACCTTTATTCAAGTGTAAGAACTTTTCCAATGTAACCATGTGCGAAGCAAGATAAGAATCATACCCATATCCACATATGAAAAATTTACCGCAGTGATTACTTGGATATGAAGAACCAACCAACCTACTTGTTTTGGCATCAGAAGGTGTTGAACAAGAGAATAGTATTGTGGCCTGATGACCTCTTGAAACAAAATTTCAATGTAATCTTGATGTTCATTAACAATAGTTTCTATAATCTCCTTCATCATGCCGTGCAACTTTTCTTCTTCTAGATGATTGGTTTCTGAAGTATATAAAGGATTTGCTGAGAACTCCTCAATTTCAGGTTTTAATGGTTTCTCTCCATCTGATGTAGTCTCTAATTTGTCATCTCCTTCTATAGTTTGGAAAATGGAATCCTTTTGTAGCTCATGGGACTTTGGTTCTTTTATTATTTTCGAGGAGGTAGATAAGTTCTTGACTATTGTCAAGATGTGTTCCTCCTTAAAAGAAGAAATCCTAGCTGCCACTAGGATTTGAGAGAGTTCTCCCAAACTAATGATCACCTTCGAATCCATTATGCTCGTTGATGGGTCCTACCTCACACAGGGATTAGTGTCTACGGTTATTAAAACACCCAAAAGTTTTTTATTATTATTATATATATATTTTTAAGATTCTAATCACAACTACCTAAAAAATGAAATACATATTTAAAGTATATTTGCACAAACTGAACACACCATGCTTGCATAAAATAAATCACACTTGCAGGAAAGAAATCAAACCATAAAATAAAATACGATTGCAGGAATGAAATCAAAATCACAAGTGTATGCAAGTAAACACACATGAAAAAATAAACACACTTTGCAAAAAGGGAAGCACAAAAAATTGCATAAAAGAAATAAAAGAAAGCACTTTTGCAGTAAAATAAGCACACTGGCAGGAAAAATAAATTGTGGAAAAGTAAACAAACCTTGTAGGAAATATAAAACACACTTTTGTAGGAAAATAAACATGCTTGCAGGAAAGTAAATTTCAAGAAAGTAAACACACTAAGAAAAGTAAACAAACTAAGAAATGTAAGCAAACTTGCAGAAAAAGTAAACTCTTGCGGAAAGGGAGGAACAAGGCTTTGGAGCAACCCACTAAAATGGATGCGTAGGTTCTTACCTCTCGTCTTAAAGTTTATAATTAAAAAAAAACTACCTAACTAATCTCTATCCCTTTTGGCACCTCCTCGACAATGACACCAAAAATGTCGAGTAAAATATATGCTATATATTTCGACATTAAATTGTCAACTCAGGGCTTGTAGGCTTCGAGGTGCTAGCACTGTATGTGCAGGTCTAGAGATCTAATCTAGCCTAGCCTAGCCTAGTCTAGTCTAATATAATTCCAATAAACTCAAATAATGAAGAGATTTAATTTAAATTACAGGGTACTATACAACTATGAATGGTGAGCTCATTATTATAAATAATCAAGTCTTGAAGAGCAATCTATCACTATGAACAATTAGTCTGGACAAGAAAATCTTTGAATAAGAAAGCAATCTGTGAATAAGTAAACACTCATTCAACATTAATTCGTCAAAGGGAACCCTATATTAAGACAAAATTAGAATTACTCTTATCTTACTGGGAGAAAACCCTATCCTTACACTAATCTTCTACAGTCTATAAACCTTGTGCAAAGAGAATTAATAATTCATAATTAATACTGTAAATATCCTTACACTAATCTGATGTTGAAAAATACTTTGTACAAAATTAATAATTCAACCAAATATACAAACTCATAACTAATGCTAATTAGAAATCATATTCAAATCCATAAATAAGATATCATTGAAAATCATAATCTTGGAATTAACGAAGCCGTCGTTGAACATCATAACCCAAAATTATAACTAAGATGCTACTGAAAATCATAACTCAAAATCCACTTGTATCCTATCATGCTAATGCTAAAGAAAAAATTAATCAAGCTAAGAAAACCTATAGAGAGTATTTAAAAACCACAACTTGATAAATGAATGATATCTAAATAACTATTTTGCAGAGTGATTTACAACTTGAGAGAAAAAGACATGACAACATCATTAACAACTTTTACACAAATGAAATACAACCTGCAAAAAAAATGTTAGAAATCAAAATATAAACAATAAACATGGACGTCCACACATGTTCTGTGACATACATAATTCAGGAAATGCGCCGCAAATTAGAGAAGATAGACAAGGACGTGAATTAAACACACAATCTAAAATTAAAAAGATATACACTGTGAATGGAATTTAAACAAGCAATTTCAGAATTGAAGAGATGTGAAAGGAAATTATACAAATGCAAATATATTTACTGATATAAAAAACTAACTAGACCACTGGTGGCCCCCCCAAAAGGTCATGGCACTACTCCAATGCACTATGCAGTCACCAACTCAACAAAAATTTCATATTCATACCAAAATAGAGTTTTTACAGAGTGAACTGATAAAATGGATGTGTATAAAAATTGTCTTCTTATTTGTGGCATAGGCATCATAGGCATCAATATTTATAGATTATTACATATCTTGAGAGGTCAACCACTGAAAGGGTCGACACTCTCTAAGAAGAATAATTCATTAAATTCATTTAACATAAAGCATCTTTTCTTAATAGCCTCATGTGCTCTACTTAGCATCCACTGCAACCACCCAAGTCTGGATGCATCAAGCTCCATAGATGGAGAGCATGAGTGGCCACAAAACCCATGTTCCACATTTGTCCATCAAAGCCCGCCGATGTGATAACCGCAAACTCCTTTGTGCTCCGAGTGCCAGATGGAGTACTGGATGCCGAATCGAGGAACAAAAAATTCTTTCAATCCATCCACAATTTCAGGAAATAGCTTATCTGAGTCCTAATTGGGCATATTGGGCACAAAACCCATGTGCTAGATTTTTCTGATTCAGCTTCATCATCCTAAAAATTGAACTCGAAGTTAAATTCTAGGAACAGTGCTGGATGAAGGTCCGGATGTAGATCTGGATGGAGGACTGGATGGACAACCATATAACAATTTTGACCCATTAGAAGCAAACAAGAAATGTTAGATCATTGAAATCATTCAATTGAAGATGAATTAACATAAAACCATTGCAAAATGATGGTTACCCATACCTCTTGCTATTACATGGTGAGTTGATGCATAAATATTGATAATACCTTTAAAAATGGCTAAATAAGAGCATATAATGTATAATTGTTGTATGCAAAAAGGATTTGGACATTGGAAAAATAGTCAAAACACCAAACCAACATTTCTCCCATGCCTAAAGATTTGTAGGTCCCTCTGCAAACAAAAATGGAGCACCCGACATAGCTATGCTCATGAAGGAGGAGGTGGATTATCTTTAGAAGCTTCTCCCTCATGCCTTGGGGACTTTGTCTTATGCCTTTTGTGATATTTCAATTGCATCCTGAGACTGTGATTGGTGGTGGTCATCTGATCAACCAATTTTTTAAGAGATTTTACTTTTGCTTGTAGGACAACATTGTCATGATGAAAATTCTTATCCACAGTTTCTCATTCTGCCAATTATTGAAGTAGCTGAGAATTTTATTATTGCAATTTCTCAATAGTTGGGGTTTGATTAGATGGCTCAAGAGAGGAAGTCTTGGGATCCTTGATAGATGCAGAAGGTATACCAACTTTAGAATACAGTGTAGGCATCTGGGAGGAAGGAGTAACAATGTTTTTGTGAGGGAGACTTGGTGTAATAGGTTCATATTTGACCTCTTTATCAGGCTTAGATTCCTCTGTAGAAACTTATTTAAGTATTTCATGGGGGATCTCATGGTCAAAAGACGATTGAATAAGATCCGAAGCACTTGGAGGTTTTATATTGGGATTTCCACTCATACTTCATGTGCTTCTTCGAAAGGATTGCCCCTTGAATCAATTAGCTTCTTAGATTTAGAATCGATAGGTGTTGAAGGAAATTGGGAATTATCAGTAGGTGGAGGTTACGAGCAATTTCCATTAAAGATGCCTTGAGAGAAAGGAAGATAGAAATCTTGTAAAAATGGCTAATTTAAAGCAACCAATTTCTTAATCATAATAAAAAGTCATAATAATAATCATAATAATAATTTCTTAATCAACCAATTTCTTAATCATAATAATAAGAATACAACAGAGTTAAAATATAGCAACATCTTCTTCCAAAGTAAAATACTTTCCTTTTTGTCTCCTTGGAGTTGTCCACTTGTGGTTAGATGAATACCTGCAAAAAGTTTCTAAAACTGTTTGTCAAAAACCACACTCTAAAATATCAAAAACTGATGAGATCAATGAGATCAAGTCACATGAACATGTATCTCATAGTTCTTTTATTAAAAAAAATGTGAAATGAGGTTGCATTAGACTTTAAGCTAAGCTAACAACAGACAACTTTTATTCATTATCCTACACTACCTAAAAAGAGAGGAAAATATTTATTCAAGTGTAAGAAATTTTTCAATGTAACCATGTGCGAAGCAAGATAAGAATCATACCCATATCCACATATGAAAAATTTACCACAATGATTAACTGGATATGAAGAACCAACCAACCTACTTGTTTTGGCATCAGAAGGTGTTGAACAAGAGAATAGTATTGTGGCCTAATGACCTCTTGAAACCAAATTTCAATGTAATCTTGATGTTCATCAACAATAGTTTTTGATCTTTCTTTCATCATGCCATGCAACTTTTATTCTTCTAGATGATTAGTTTCTGAAGTATATAAAGGATTTGCCGAGAACTCCTCAATTTCAGGTCTTAATGGTTTCTCTCCATCTAATGTAGTCTCCAATTTGTCAGCTCCTTCTATATTTTGGAAAAGGGAATCTTTTCATAGCTCATGGGACTTTGGTTCTTTTATTATTTTCGAAGAGGTAGATAAGTTCTTAACTATTGTCAAGATGTGTTCCTCCTTAAAAGAAGAAATCCCAGCTGCCGCTATGATTTAAGAGAGTTCTCCCAAACTAATGGTCACCTTCGAATCCATTCTGCTCATTGATGGGTCCTACCTGACATAGGGATAGTGTCTATCGTTCTTAAAACACCCAAAAGTTTTTTTTATTATTATTATATATTTTTTTAAGATTTTAATCACAACAACCTAAAAAATGAAATACATATTTAAAGTAGATTTGCACAAACTGAACACACCACGCTTGCATAAAATAAATCACACTTACAGAAATGAAATCAAAGCATAAAATAAAATACAATTGCAATAATGAAATAAAAATCACACGTGTATGCAAGTAAACACACTTGAAAAAATAAACACACATTGCAAAAAGGGAAGCATAAAAAATTGCATAAAAGAAATTAAACAAAGCACTCTTGCAGTAAAATAAGCACACTGGAAGGAAAAATAAATTGTGGAAAAGTAAACACACCTTGCAGGATATATAAAACACACTTTTGCAGGAAATAAACACGCTTGCATGAAAGTAAATTTCAAGAAAGTAAACACACTAAGAAAAGTAAACAAACTAAGAAATGTAAGAAAACTTGCAGAAAAAGTAAACACTCTTGCAGAAAGGGAACAACAAGGTTTTGGAGCAACCCACTAAAATGGATGTATAGGTTCTTACCTCTCATCTTAAAGTTTCTAATTCAAATCAACCTACCTAGCTAATATCTATCCCTTTTGGCACATCCCCGACAACGGTGCCAAAAATGTTGAGTAAAATATATGCTATATATTTCAACATTAAATTGTCAACCCAGGGCTCATAGGATTCGAGGTGCTAGCATTGTATGTGTAGGTCTAGAACTCTAATCTAGCCTAGACTAGCCTAATCTAATATAATTCCAATAAACTCAAACAATGAAGAGATTTACTTTAAATTTACAGAGTAATATACAACTATGAATGGTGAGCTCATTATTCTAAATAATCAAGTCTTGAAGAGCAATCTATCACTATGAACAATTAGTCTAGGAAAGAAACTCTTTGAATAAGAAAGCAATCTGTGAATAAGTAAACACTCCTTCAACATTAATTCTTCAACGGKAACCTTATATTAAGACAAACTCACAATTACTCTTATCTTACAASGAGCAAACCCTATCCTTAAACTAATCTKCTACAGTCTATAAACCTTGTGCAAAGAAAATTAATAATTCATAATTAATACTGCAATTATCCTTACACTAATCTGATGTTGAAAAATACTCTGTACATAATTAATAATTCAACCAAATATACAAATTCATAACTAATGCTAATTAGAAATMATAATTCAAATCCATAACTAAGATATCATTGAAAATCATAATCTTGGAATTAATTAAGYTAACATTGAAGATCATATCCCAAAATTATAACTAAGATGCTACTGAAAATCATAACTCAAAATCCACTTGTATCCTATCATGMTAATGCTAGAGACAAAATTAATCAAGCTAAGAAAACCTAYAGAGAGTATTTAAAAACCACAACTTAATAAATGAATGATATCTAAATAACTATTCTGCAGAGTGATTTACAGCTTGAGAGAAAAAGACATGACAACATAATTAAACAACTTTTACACAGGTGAAATACAACCTGCAAATAAAATGTTAGAAATCAAAATATAAACAATAAACATGGACGTCCGCACATGTTCTGTGACACACAATTCAAGAAATGAGTTGAAAATTAGAGAAGATACATGAGGATGTGAATTAAACAAGCAATCTGAAATTAAAAAGATATACACAATGAATGGAATTTAAACAAGCAATTTCGGAATTGAAGAGATATGAAAGGAAATCATACAGATGAAAACATATTTACTCATATAAATAACCACCCAGACCACTAGTGGGCCCCCCAGAAGGTCGTGGCACTACTCCAATGCATTATGCAGTCACCAACTCAACAAAACTTTCATATTCATACCAAAACAAAGATTTTACAAAGAAAACTGATAAAAAGGTTGTGTATAAAAATCATGTCCTTCTTCGTCACATAGGCAACAATATTTATAGATTATTATAGAGCTTGAAAGGTCGACCACTGGAAGGGTCGACACTCTCTAAAAACAATAATTCATTAAATTCGTTTAACAAAAAGTATATTTTCTTAATAGCCTCGTGCGCTCTACTTAGAAGCCTCTGCAACCACCCAATTCTGGATGCATTGAGCTCCATAGTTGGATGGCATGAGTGGCCAAAAAATGCATGTTCCTGATTTACCCATCAAATCCCACTGATGTGCTAACCGCCAACTCCTCTGCACTCCGAGTGCCGGATCGAGTGTCAGATGGAGTGTCGAATGGAGTATTGGATGCCATATCGAGGACCATGAACTTCTCTCAATTCTTCCACAGCTTCAAAAAATGGCTTGTTAGGGACCTAATTGGGCATATTGGGCACAAAACCCATGTGCCTGATTGTTTTTATTCGGCTTCATCTTCCCACAAATTGAGATCGAAGTTAAATTCTTTGAATAGTGTTGGATTAAGGTCCGGATGAAGGTTCAGATGGAGGTCTGGACGAAAGACTAGACGAAGGATTGGATGGACAACCATATCACAATTTTGACCTATTGCAAGAAAACAAGAAATGTTAGATCATTGCAATCATTCAACTGAAGATGAATTAACATAAAACCATTGCAAAATGATGATTACCGATACCTCGTGCTATTCCATGGAAAATTGATGCATAAAGCTTGACAATACCTGTAAAAATAGCTAAATAAGAGCATTGAATGTATAATTGTCATATAAAAAAAGGATTTGGCCATTGGAAAATAGTCAAAACACCAAACCAACAAGGATGTTGGATTGTAAGTCCATATATACACAGAGGGTGGCTAACTTAAAATTGTTGTGGGATACAACTTCAAAGACAGTGGGTTCCACCATATACATGCAAATGATTGGTTTGTTTATGTATTTGACAAACACAAGACCATATATATGTTTTACAATGAACATATTGAGTCAGTACATGGTTAATCCTAGACATGTTCACTTGATTGCGGAAAAACATTTGATGAGGTACCTAAAGGGTTCAATTGATTATGGACTCGAATATATCTTGGATCACAAGATA
The DNA here is from genome assembly GCA_032191745.1 of Picea mariana. NCBI lineage: Eukaryota > Viridiplantae > Streptophyta > Pinopsida > Pinales > Pinaceae > Picea > Picea mariana. The sequence continues at coordinate 25,092 of JASDQU011506281.1, read as the reverse complement.
AAAATATAAGGCTACACAGATTAATATTGGGAAGGAAACGTCACAGACTGGAAAAGTACATCCAGATGTTTCTTCAGTTTGGGATCAGTTGTGATCTCATGGCTCAATAGGTAGTAGACTTGTATGGCACTTAGTTCCACAGAGGCAAATTATGTGGCAACATGGTCATCTTGTGACGAAGCAGTGTGGATTTGGAATTTGATTGCAGGATTGTTTGATCTCGAGTTGGAGGAGACCTATATCTTTTGTGACAACCAAAGTTGCATAAAGTTGTTAGAGAACCCAGTGTGTCGTGACAGGTCCAAGCATATCGAGATCAAGTACCACTATGTCTGGGAGATGGTACATAAGGGAGTAGTAAAGCTCTAATATATTTCCACCAACAAATACATAGCATATGTATTGGCCAAGTCCCTGTCCAGAGTTAAGCTTGAGTATTTCAGAGACAAGCTTGGAGTGGTCCAAAAATACTTCTCTAGTAGTGATATGTGTTCCCTAGTAGTGGGAAGTGATCCCTATTGGAGGCAAGTGATGAGATCCCCAGTAGTGGGAGCTACTCCAGTGTAGTTTGGTACTCCAACGTAGGCTGGTATGCTACCTGAGTGTAGGTTGGTAGTGCAACGTAGGTTGTTACGATACCCCAACACAGGTTGGTACTCCAACGCAAGCTAGTATGGTACCCCATCATAGGTTTGTACTCCAATGTAGGTTGATATGATACCCCAACTCATGTTGGTACTCCAATGTAGGATGCTATTCTACCCCAACGTAGGTTGGTGTTATAACCCTAATTTTCACCAGACATGCATACCTAGTAGCAGGCCATCTTACTTACTATCTTTAACAAGCCAATACTAAATAACTCTTCTTATAAACCAAATTTATGAATATATATGGGCCCTACACCAATACTCTCGTGTATTTACACTAGCTGCACCATTAATTCCCGCATACGTATGCTAGCTTCACCATTACAACCCGCGTATACCCACAAAAGTTGCAAAAAATAAAAAGTTGCAAGGGAATACGGGCTTTTGGGTAGTTTCCTAACCAATTAACCGTCCATAGCCCGTCACCCAACCGAATAACTATATTTTTGGCATATAAAAGAAGGTGTTGGGGTCCCATTTCAAGGAGAAGCATGAAAGCAGTGGAACTCTGCCCATTTCCTAATCCCACCTTACCCCAAGAATTTGCAGCCACATTGTGAGTTTGATCCAGAATTCCCCATTCTTGCCCTTTTTCCTCATCCATAAACCTATGCCTATTCTCTAGAGAGAAGTGTGAGAGAAGAAGGATACATGGAAGTAGTTGGAGCTTGGTGAAGATGATCCTAGGATCGGGTTCAAGGAGTAGTCGCCGATCTCATTTTGTAAGTGACATTATGATATTAATATAAAGAAGTGCTTTTGTCATCTTGCCATATGTTGTTTTTTATCTCTATGTACGGTTTACATTATGTTATGACATCTAACCCATTAATCCATATATAGAATATTTGTTCACAGTTTCTTATTTGTCTTTTGGTGAATGCAGGTTAGCCTTGGGAGGATATTTGCAGTCGAGAAGCGACCAAACACATTGGAATCGACACCGGACGCGGAGTTCAAGGTAAGACTACCGGATCCCTATACTTTGTACTCTATATATGAATGTGGGGTGTTTTCAAGATATTTGTTAAAAGTAGGAGACTTTAGATGGTTATCTTTGCCTACACTTTAGGACCCTAGTGTAGTCTGTATGGGGGTTTTCCCACTATAATAGAATTAGCGACCATACTGGGGAACCTCCAGGGTTTTTAGGGGATATTTTTGGGTGTCTTAATTGTTTTAATTACCTCTTTGAGTTCTCTGTAAGTTACTGAGTCTTTAATGGATTTTGGTCTACCATACCAGTATTCCCTTCCTTGTCATCTTGACTATTCTTTTTTGGGGGAAGTTACAGAGGTGTACACATCCTACAGTGGACCTACACACGTACATACACACCCTATCTTTGGACAACCCACGTACATACGCAGGCTTCTTAAGTGTCAATAGCATGCCTGTGTCAGGAAGCATTTTTCTTAAGAAGAGGTAGTCATCCTCTTCCCTTATTGAAGTCTGACTTATCAGGGGTTTCTTGATTTAGTACTGGTCTTTGTAGTTACAGTCTTTAAGCCTAAGTTTGACGTCAGTTTGCTTGTCTCTTTTAAAAAAAAAATATTTTGTTTCCTAGCTTTTTAAACTTATTTTTATCTTGAAATTTTAAGAAAAATGAGTTGCATTTTGAAAAACATTCCCCC
>JASDQU011506279.1:8473-22940 GCA_032191745.1 Picea mariana | reverse complement strand
TTCATTCCTGGGTCATAGGTTTGTTCTGATCCTAAGAAATTAAATCCAACAAAGTACTATTTCAGTGGAGGTTAACGCAACCATTCCTGGTCCCCTCCACCACCTTTTCCTAGAATTCATGGTATCTCTTAGCACATCCCCTTTCCAACAATCATGCAACATGTATCCATTTTCTATTAAAATAACAAAATTTACATTCATCGACCTTTTATACAAAGGTCCATCAAATCAAACATTCACAACTTTGAGTTTTCCATAGTTCCTTGGCCAATATAGTTATATTTACTAACTGGGGGAAACGTGGTGTTACAATTCCCTCCACGTTAAAGGAACATCGTTCTCGATGTTCTATCTATCAACATGATATGTATACACATGAGTAAACAAAATCAGATATGCCTGTCTCATGGCATCCTACATTTCCCACGTAGCGTCATCTGGGCCAAAGTGTTTCCACTACACCTTGACCTGTGCAATGGTTCAGTTCTTGAGTGAGGTTTCCTTCCTCTCTAGTATGCATTGGGGTTCTGGCAGGAATTCTCCCTCCAACTCCACCTGGATCATAGACCAATCAACTATATGATTAGAATCGTGTACATATTTCTTCAATAATGAAACATGGAAAAAATTATGTGCCTTTACTATGGGAGGGAGTGATAGCCTATAGGCTACATGTCTCACTCTATCTAAGACCTCAAAGGGTACACAATATTGAGTTTCCAACTTGGCACACGCTCCCATTCTCAGGGAACTATTCCCGGGCCTAACTTTGAGATATACATGGTCTCCTGTCTTGAACTCTCTCGGAGTTCTCTTTTTGTCAGCATAACATTTCTGTCTATCCCGAGCAATATTTAGATTTTTCTTTATCTGAATCACTTGTTGTTCGATTTCTTTTAGCATGTCGAGTTTTATTGTAATTCTGTCCACTGGATTACTCTAGTTGATTGTGATTTTTCACTATCTACCATAGAGGGCTTCAAAAGGGCCCATCTTCAAGGATTCTTGATAACCGTTGTTGTAGGAAAACTCTACCAATGGTAGGTAATCTTCCCACTTATTAGGCTAATGCGTTACATGCATCCTTAGCATGTCTTCTAATATTTGGTTTACTCTTTCTATCTTTCCATCAGTTTGAGGGTGATAGGCTCTACTGAACAACAATTTAGTCTCAAATCCAACCATTAAGGATTTCCAAAATCTTGAAGTAAATTTTGTGTCTTTGTCAGATACATTTTTCTTGGGCATGCCATGCAGTCTGAATATCACCTTCATGAAGATGTTGGCAATATCTATTGCCTTGAAAGTTGACTTGAAAGGAACAAAGTGATAAGACTTACTCAATTTTTCCACCACAACTATGATGGCATCATTTTGCTTGGTCGAATTTGGTAATTCGGTGATGAAATCCATGGAGATGGTTTCCCATTTCCATTATGGGATTGGTAGGGGCTGTAACAACCCTTCTAGATGCTGGTGTTCTTCCTTAACTTGTTGGAATTCTAGACACTTATATAAGTAATTAGTTATGTCCTTTTTCAATCCAGGCCAATAAATTTGTTTTCTAGTGGCCGTGATCATTTTATGATAACCTGGATGACCAGTATATGGTCTCTTGTGCAGTTCTTCCATTATGAACCTCTTCAAGTCGCCACAATTTGGGATATACAATTTGTTTCTGTATGTCAGCAGGCCTTCATCGTGCATATGATAGCCTTTATACTTTAGCCCTGTAGGCTCTTTCCTTAGGTATGAGGTCATAGTATTGAAGAATGCATTTGTTTCTTGTGAATTCTTGACTCTTTCCCTGATATCCATTTCACAGGTGCTTACCGATGATAGGTGAATCATTTTCATACTTCTTCTAAGGGCGTCTGCTACCCTATTTTCCTTCCCTTTGATGTGTTTGATTTCAAAGTCAAATTCACTAAGGAGAGCCATCCACCTAGCTTGTCTAGCATTGAGTTTTGGTTGATCAAACAGGTGCCTCAACCCACATTGGTTTGTCAAATGTACAAATCTCCTACCGATGAGGTAATTCCTCCACATTTTTAAAGAATGCACTATGGCATTCAACTCTAGGTCATGGGTCACATAATCAATTTCATGCTCATTCAATTTCCTATACGCGTAGAAAATTACACGTCCCTCTTGCATAAGGAATCCTCTGTTTCCTTGCAGATATCTGTACACATGAGGAAGTCATTATCAGGGTCTGCAATTTTCAGCACGGGTGCATGGGTCAGGAGGTATTTGAGTTCCCAAAATATTTCTTCACATTTTGATGTCCAAGTGAATTTAACCCCCTTTTTCTGGAGGGTAGTGATTGGACGACCAATCTTGGAAAACCCTTTTATGAACCTTCTATAATATCCTGCCAAGCCCATGAAGGATCTGATATCAGATACATCCTTTGGGGTAGGCCATTACATAATCGATCTAATCTTGTCAGGGTCTACTACCACCCCTTCTTTAGAAATAACATGGCCTAAGTAATGGACTTGCTTCTGGAAAAAAGTTGTACTTGCTAAAATTATTGTAGAGTTGATGCTCTCTTAGTACTTGAAGTACGATTCTAATATGTTCTTTGTTCTCCTCTCTATTCTTGGAGTAGATTAGGATATCATCAATGAAAACCAATAAACATTTGTCCAAAAATTTGTTTAGTACATTATTCATCAAGCACATAAAAGTGGCGGGGGCATTGGTTAACCCAAATGGCACCACCAAAAATTCATAGTGACCATACCTTATCCTAAAGGCTATTTTGTGGATGTATTCATCCTTAATTCAAAATTGATGGTATCTAGACCTTAAGTCAATATTTGAGAAAATGGGAGTACCTCCCAATTGGTCGATCAAGTCATCGATTCTTGGTAAGGGGTACTTGTTATTTATGGTTGTCTTAATTAGTTGTCTATAATCTATGCAAAGTCGGAGTGTGCCATCTTTCCTTTTCACAAACAAGATGGGTTCTTCCCATAGAGATACACTGGGTCGAATGTAGCCTTTTTCCATCATCTCCTTTAGCTGTAGCTTGACAGCTCTGGCGTACTCATCCTATAGGACGTTCTAGATGCTGGCATTGCTCTTGGTGCAAGTTCTATCGAGAAGTCAATGTCTCCTCTCAAAGGTAGACCTGGTACTTCTTCTGGAAACACGTCTTTATATTCTCTTAATATGGGGGGGTCCTCTAGGTTTGGTTTGTCATCCTCAACAGATTCCAACACTTGTATTGCATATAAAGGACACCCCTTTCTGCAATACTTTTTCATTTGAAGGGATGATATTTGTCTCATTGAGACAGGATTCTGAATCCCTTGGAGGGTTATCTTTCTCCCTTCTTCATTTACACATTCTAAAGTTTTATGGTAACAATCCAAATTATTTTTATAATCATCCAACCAGTTCATACCGATCAACAAGTCATAAGATCCCAGGGGAAGTATGTTAAGGGTGTCTCGCGTAGGGAATCCATCCATGATTAACTGACAAGCTGGTATAACCTCTGCTACTTTTCTTTTGGTCCCAATGGCTAGTTGTGATGTAGGATCATCACTCCACATCAGCAATGTGCCAGCCAACTGGCACATCAGTGCGTATTCAACGAGGGGAGAGGCACCAACCCTCTCATTTTTCCCTCGTTTTCAAATTTCAAAATTGTAATTCAGTGCAATTAAAGTTTTGTAAGGCTGGAAGAGCCGAGCCATTCCTTTGAGTAGGAAAGAGATGATGTCACCTTTAATGGCTGACAGGCTGATAAGATCTAGATCCGATCTAGACTAGACAACCATTGATTGCAATTCAATGTAATTTAATGAGAGTAGGTAGATGAAGGAAACGACTCGAGGACCCCTCTTTTGTAAAAGATATTTGTATCTAGATTCAAAAGAGCATGCATAGGAGATTAGAAGAGAAGATAGGAGAGTTGAGACTCTGTTGCAGCCCGAGCTTTTGTAACCATTGTACAGACCGTCATATTAATACAAAAGAGTATTTTTTCCTGCATATGAGTTTCTATGTGTTTATCTGTTTGCATTTGAATGTTAATGGTGTGTTTATTTATGCTGTAGATGTATGAGTAGTTTCCATCTACAAGGATAGACAAAATTTTTTGTCTGCGAGGTTTCTAATTTCAGTCTGGGTTCTTTGTGGCTAAATGCAAGAAGTGCATGACAGGTTTCCAAGGACTTTGTGAGCTAGTGCAAAGAGTGCACTTCTGAGTTCTATAGAATTCAGGCAAGAATGTGCCAGGAGGGCACACCAGAGGAATCACAAACTCAAGGAGGAAGCCTCAAGGTTACTGGACACCTTGGAGGAGGAAATAATGTGTAGAGAAGGCATAGATAAGAGATAACATAATTGCTAGGTATTTTGTCGAGCTTTGGCAGGTGGGCATAGAGCGAGTGCAAGGAGTGCACAAGGTGATCTCTGTTTTGAGTTCAGAGAGAAGAGAAGTGTCAGAGGGGAAGACACTTACAGAAATACTGAACACACTGTAAGCTCAGCAAGGAGTGCTTGAGAATAAGTTTCCAAGAGGGCACTTATATCCTTTTAGCACTCCATAAATCTATTTGGATGATAAACAGACGACAGAGGTAAATTTTTCAACCAACTTTGAGACTAGAAACTAGTTTTTCAGATCTAGAGAGGGCTCTCTCAGAAATGGCTCTGTCTCTGCACAGGATATGACTTTGAAAACAATGGCTAGATCTAAAACCTATGGTAAAATGGTTTCTGGTTATATTGGTACAGAAAAGTAAAACTTGGGCTATGGGTTCGATCCGAGGAAGAGACAGAACAAATGACTCAATGACTAGATTTGAGAGGAGAATGCTAGGTGAGAAACAACCTTGAGTGTAAACCGTAACGTGTGCGGGAGAAAAACACAGGAAGTAACTCAAGAGCGCCGTTGTGGACGAATTCAGAGTTATCTTGAGAGGAAAATGTTTTGTCTAAGTGGCGCGAACAAGGGGCGCTGTACAACGAATCCACAGGTTCGAAAATTTGTTCCGAAATATAAAGTATAAGATATGAAATAAAAGGTAACAGGAAACACATACATAAAGAAAGGGGAAAAATACATCCAACTATCACAACTAGAATCTTTTCATCAAATCACATGACCTTTGCAGTAAATTTCTGTCAAAAACTCAAATTACATACAATTGCAGTCGTTTACTCAATTTGCCAACCAACCCTGTTTACATGAAAATGATCCCCATATATAGAAAAATAATGTCACCCTTGGCTTCTAGGGTCGAACTATTCCCTCCTAGAATCATGGATCCGTTTTCTTTGAAAGAGAACAATAACTTCAACGGATTCACTAAAAATAGAAAACCCGACTTTGCCAAATCATAATTGTAACTAAAATATTCTTTACAGTCATTGATCACGATAAAAATTCGACCATATGGTTGTGATGATTCATCATGTGTATTTCTGGACACTCTGTCATCCCTTCACAACAATTCTACTATGCAATAGTAACCTCTCTCGGTTTCTTGAAATTCATCTCCAGCTGGCTAGAATACGTGTCACAAAAAACATGTCTCGGATAGGAAATCACAAAAACTGAAAAATAGGGCTCAAATATTCCTTCGAATCTCCCAATCTGTGACACATTTTACAAATCTAAAAGAGGTTTTTATTATTTGGTTTGTTCTCGACAAAAAAATCTCGGGGATTTTCAAAATTCCTCTCCAGTTAGTCATAAATTGATCTTTAAGTTGACTACTAAACCAATAATTTGCGGAGTGTGACCTGTAGCCCATGCGCAAGAAAATCCACTATGCGATAGCATCCTATGCACGACAACCCACAGCATGAAGAAATACACTACGTGAAAACATCCTATGTGCAACAACCTTCTTTGCATGACAACATCCTCTGCACGACAACATCCTTTGCGCGATGCATAGTGAATTTTGCAGCTTGTCGTGAATTTTGCAGCTCACAGTTTCAAATTGAAATGGGAATAAAAAAATGATAAGCTTCCTTTTGAAGCTGGCCCTTGGAGATGTTAGATGATGCCAGGCATAAAAACAACATGGGTGCTAACATGCATGAATTTCCAAATTGTTGACAAACCTCTAACCTTAGCCATGAAAATCATGGTGCTAACAAATGGCTCCAACGGGGATGCTATCCTCCCTGTGAGGTAGTAAAGAACAATAGACTAGGTACCAATCCATTGGGATTCTCCCAAACTCAACTTTCCAACTGTAACTTGTAACCTGCATCCATTGAAAACCCAAAACTGTATATGCTCCAAACTAAAATCTAAAACTAAGATGAAAATGAAAACTGCAGATTGCTAAAAGAAATGCTCATAGTACCAAGCTTATTCACACTCCTACCTACCCTAACTGTTGAAAAAGATGTCAATCAAGTGAAATCAAAATGCCAATGAAACCATGCAATCACTTTATCCACCTTTTTCTTTCTTTGTACATGCTTTCTCCAAAGCTTGTTTACTGTTAATTCGTTAAAAAATTTATCTATAAATTCCAATATCAAAAAATAAAAAACATTGGAGTTGTTTACCGCATCTAACAAAACTGCAAATGGATCCTCCAAAACATGCATAAAACAACAATCATGTTTCACCACTTCCACTGCATCCTTGTTTTCATGTAATTCAACCTGTTGATTACCACAAAAAGGATGAAGAATATGTTGAGACTGCTGGAAATAACAATCTTCTGAATGAGAAGATAATGTTGGCAGAAATGAAACCCCTAGTGGCAAGCAATCTATATCTAACACTGATGTTGATTTGCCATCATATTTATTTCCAGGCTGGTAGTTGATCACAGGCTGCAAATATGAACTGAAACAACTTTCCATGTAATCAACAATAGGGTCATTAAAAGTANAAGGTTGTTGGTCCTCTTCACCGATAATAATTTTCTCATGTAAAACAATGTCACTGTGAATGCAATCAGACTTTACTGCTTCCTCTGTTATCTCATGATTTACTTTCAACAATTCAAAGGAAGAAAAACATAATGGAAGGCAGTTTTCATTTGCAAGTCCACTGCGTTCTTCATATTCAACATCATACTTGTAGGATTTATGATTTGAAACATTGTAAATATTTTGCTTCAGCAATTCAAAAGATGAAAAACACAATGGCAAAGTTCTTTCATCTAATTCAAAACTTTCTTCATTTTCTTCACTGCTGTCATATGCACATTTTTCAATTTCTTTGGATTGTTGAGCATACTCATTTTTATATTCATCTTTGACCAATGGATGCAATTTTGAACTGACAAGGCCTCCTACATAACAAGTAACAGGGTCATCAAACACATGAGAAGATTGCTGCAATTTCTTGTTAGTTGTTTCCCATGAATCAATGTGATTTTGCATTAACACACATTCCTCTGCCTTAGTGATGATCTTTAAATTTTCTTTCAACAATTTAAACGAAGAAAAGCATAAAGGTAAATAATTTCCTTCAACTGATTTAGGACTTTATTCATATTCTTATTTGTAACTGTGATATGTAGGCTGATTGCTCTCATTACACTGCTGAAAATGAACATTTTCTGATAGAGAACATGTAGTTGGTTGTTCTAGGAAGTCAACATCATAATCATCATCATATTAATCATATAAAGACAAATCAACAACATTTGCAATGTCATCTAACAAGAAAAATCTTGGGACATCAACCTGCTCTTCAACAAGTTGATTTGCAAATTCAGTTTCTTGACTGTCTACAAATAAATACATAAAACAATCGGTCCCGTGCCTATCATGGGATGGATTAGAAGCTAAATTAGCACCTTATTTTTCAATCAGTGGCATATAATCCTTTTCAAAATCATAAACATTTAAACCTTCAAGAGGACATATGAAATTATTAACCCTCTTCTGAAGATTCAAAGCAACTGTTCTTTCTTCATATTCATTGTCATGTTATTTAGAATCCAACTCCTCATTTCGAATCTGTTTACATGCTTGAATATTTTCTTCAACTTCCTGAGCATTGTTGAACATCTTCTACAAAGACATAGACTTCCTCTCCATCAAAAGAAAAGATAAGTCCAATTGAAAGGTTGTTACAAAATGGAGCATGGAAACAACTTCAGGAGGTTGGACTTCTTTAGGAAGTTTATAATAAAGACTAGAAAACCTCCTGCTGAAATTTGAGATGGTTTCATCTTTCATTCTTCTCATGGCATAAAAATCTGAAAGGAGTAGATCCCATGACGTTTTCTCACCCCAAAATGTATGGAAAGATTCCTTTAGTTCATCTCACGAGCTAATCAACTGAGGCTGCAAATGTCTGAACCAAGCTTTGGCATCTCCTTGTAAGGAATGAGAAAATGGCCTCATAGACACATCATCATGTTCGATCTCAAAAAGGTCTATGAAATGCTCAAAGACCTGAATATGTTTTTCAATTGATTGTCCATCAAGCTCTCCATCGAACCTAGGAAGATACTTATAATGTTTCAGAGGAAAGTCATGAAGGATGGAAGGGAATTTAAGAGGACTGTATCTTTCTTGAATCTTGGAGGGTGTAGGATTAAGAACAGAAGGTACAAGCTCAACTTTTGTTTCATTAATCTCACAAGAATGATCATGAAAATCACATGGCTCAGAGGAAGGATCTTGGTGAATATCGGTTATACAAGAAGAAGGAGGTATACCTACAGTTTGCAATGAAGGATATACAAGGGTAGATCTTTGGGCTTCATTTAAGTGAAGAAACATTCTTTTGAAAAACTCAAGAAAGGACAAGAAGATATTGATCAAACAGAAAAGTACTTCTTGAACTAAACTTAAGCTCAAGTACCTTATTTTTCCATACTGCTCTTCCATATCTCTGTCAGCAGGTCTCATTCTCCATTAGAGTCTTTGAATTTCATTTGAAGCTTGATTGGAGTCGCCATGAAAACTTTAGCTCTAGATTCTTCTGCCAGTGGAATCACCTTCAACTAATTTTCTGATGTGTGGAGTCACCAGAGAAGAAATACAACCAATATGTGCCTAAGTGTTTGCTGCTCTCAGATCTTAGAACTCAAACAATGTCGTTCTTCCCAGGGAAATTTTCATTCAATTCCATCCCCGACAGTGACGCTAGAATGATAGCACTTCGTAAATCTATTTGGCTGATAAACAAATGTTGAAGGTAAATTTTTCAACCAAATTTGAGACCCGAAACTAGCCTTTCGGATTTGCAAAGGGCTCTCTTAGAAATGGCATGGTCTCCGCACAAGATATGACTTTGAAAACAATGGCTAGATATAAAACCTATGGTAAAATGGTTTCTGGTTATATTGGCACAGAAAAGTAAAACTTGGGCTATGGGGTCGATTTGAGGAAGAGACAAAACAAATGACTCAGTGACTAAATTCGAGAGGAGAAGGCTAGGCGAGCAACAACCTTCAGTGTAAACCGTAAAGTGTGGCGGGAGAAAAAAATAGGAAGTAACTCAAGAGCACCGCTGTGGAAAAATTCAGAGTTAGCTTGAGAGGAAAACATTTTGTCTAAGTGGCGTGAACAAGGGGCACTGTACAATGAATCCACAGGTTCAAAAATTTGTTCCGAAATAGATAGTATAAGATATGAAATAAAAGGTAACAGGAAACACATACGCAAAGAAAGGGACACAATACATCCGACTATCACAACTAGAATATTTTCATCAAATCACAGGACCTTTGCATTAAATTTCGGTCAAAAACTCAGATTACATACAATAGTAGTCGTTTACTCAATTTTCCAACCAACCCTGTTTACATGAAAATGATCCCCATATATAGAAAACTGATGTCACCCTTGGATGCTAGGGTCGAAATATTCCCTCCTAGAATCATGGATCCATTTTCTTTGAAAGAGAACAATAACTTCAACAGATTCACTAAAAATAGAAAACCTGACTTTGACAAATCATAATCGTAACTGAAATATTCTTTACAGTCATTGATCACGATAAAAATTTGACCATATGGTTGTGATGATTCATCATGTGCATTTTTGGACACTCTGTCATCCCTGCATAACAAATCTGCTATGCAACAATAACCTCTCTGGGTTTCTTGAAATTCATCTCTAGCTGGCCGAAATACGTGTCGCAAAAACATGTCTCGGACTGGAAATCACAAAAACGTAAAAATAGGGCTCAAAGATTCCTGTGAATATCCCAATCCGTGACACATTTTACAAATTTGAGAGAGGTTTTTATTATTTGTTTTTTTCTCGACAAAAACCTCTCGGGGATTTTCAAAATTCCTCTCCAGTTGGTCAGAAATTGATCTTTAAGTTGAACACTAAACCAATAATTTACGTAGTACGACCTGTAGCTTGTGCACAGGAAAATCCACTGCGCGACAACCCACTCCACGACGAAATCCACTGCGCGAAAAAATCTTATGCACAAAAAACTTCTTTGTGCGAAAACATCCTCTGTGTGACAACATCCTCTGTGCGAAGACATTCTCTACATGCTGACATTCTCTGCAAGACAACATCCTCTGTGCGACAACATCCTCTGCGTGATGCACATTGAATTTTGCAGTGTGCAGTTGCAAATTGAAATGGGAATAAATAAATTATAAGCTTCCTTTTGAAACTAGCCCTTGGAGATGTTAGATGATGCCAGGCATAAAAACAAAATGGGTGCTAATAGGCATGACTTTGCAAATTGTTGATAAACCTCTAACCTTAGCCATGAAAATCATGGTGCTAACATATCCCTTCAAGGAGAGAAAGGTTGATACAGAGTTGCTGAACACTCTGGAGGAAGACCTGTGCAAGTTGTGCACCAGGCCAACACTCAGATGAAGTGTTGAAAGAAAACCATTTGAAGGCTAGTCAGAGCGTAAGGAGTGTGCAAGAGTGGACTTATTCTAAGTCCCCAAAGCTCAGGGGGAATAGTGCAAAATTGCACGTAGAGCACAGGTGTGCGCCATGGCCAAGGATAAATTACATTGCCAAATCTCAGGAGGGATAGCATTTCTAGAATTTAGACAAGACCCAAAGTCATCAGGCTCATAGGAGAATGACCAAAGGTCGAGGCCTTTGACACTTAGTAATTCTTTGAAGTCAGGAGAAAGCAAAGCTCAGGAGGAGGAGCGACAACAACCGTTAGATCAGCTGTAGAGGAAGAGATATGGACCATTGAATCTAACGTTTAGAAACTTAGAAGAGAACACGAGAGAAGATTGGATCCAGACTGTAGATCTGGCCCCAAAAAGTTCACAAGCTTGGGAATTGGGAGAAGGGAGGCATCCATTGTCGAACTTCGCGAAACGTGAAGATTTGATACGCAAAAGGGAGATATGGACCATTTGATCGTGAGGATTGTGGACCATTGGTTAGGCGAGTGGAACTTGTTAGTTCGGGTTTCAGAAGGATGAGCAATCAAATTTCATGAGACACGAAGTCACAGAATGCGAAATCGCGAAGTGCTTGAGAATTGAGCCCTGGGTCATAGCGAGGGGTCATATGGATGGACGATAAGGGAGGAGCTATCACATGCTAGGTCCTTGTCGGGATTTCAGAGGTCGGGAGAGTCGGGGTGATTCACATGTAAAGACCCGATATGCGAAATCACGAAACACCTTTTGATAAGCACACAGTCACAGCCAGTGGTCGCATGGAGGAAACTTGCACCTAGTGCTTGTTCGCACGGGTGGAGTTTCATAAGGACCTGTGGAAAATTGTTTCATGGAGGTTCCAGCAGGGACCCGAAAGAGATAATCCAGCTCAGCCATTGGAACGATCCTTAGACTGGGAGGCCGACAGACCCTGATGAGGTGGGGGGATGCATCATGTGGTATTAGAGATGAATTTTTTTTTCTATAGATTTCAGGCGAAGGAGACAGAGGAGGAAGTCATTATTTTGTTTGCAGACAACAGACAAGGGAAGGACGGTGAGAAGAGATAGTCTAATACCGTCAAGTGGTATCAGAGCTGATTTTTTCTTGTAGACATCAGGAAAAACTGGAAAGGAGATAAGGGAGATAGTATGATACCATCAGGTGGTATCAGAGATAAATATCTTGTCTACAAATCATAGGAAAAGGAGAGATGGTGAATGGAGATTGGTTGATACCATCATGTGGTATCATATCACAATCTTCATCTGTAGATTTCAGGCGAAGGAGAAGATGGAGATGCTCTCAGTTGCAGAGTGAACAACTGACTTTCTAGGAGGGAAGGTAGAGGGAAAAGAATATGGCTACTAAAGGCCATGGGTGTGGGTGAAATAAGGACCGCCAACAGAAGAGTAAATCTAAGATGGATAAAGAGCTCAGCGAGGTAAGAGAAAGAATGGAGAAGCTTGCATTTAAAATGCAACAGGATGCAAAAGTGCATTGGGTGTATGAGTGGCCCATGAAGAAGAAGGTGAAGTGGAAAGTTAAGAGATTGTTGGATAGAGGACAAAAAAGGTTGTTGAGAGTATGGCTGAGGTATGTTGAAAACCTTAGGGACACAGAGGAAATGGTTCACATCTATGAGCTAGAAGCTGGGAAGAGTCTCAGTGATGATGAGGAGAAGAGATCAGACAAGGGTCTCAAAAACCGCCAGGTGGGAAGTAAAGAAAGTTCAGATTGCCAGGTGGGAAATGAGGTGGGATCATTAGAGGATCTCATAGACTACCAGGTGGGTAGGGAAGAAATCCCAATTTTCCAGGTGGGCAAGGGAGAAAAGATGAGACTTTCTGAGAGTCTCATGAACTTAGAGGCAAGTTCAGATCAGCAAGGGGAGCTGACAGGGGAGGGTAAAAAATACATTCTGATCATCGAAGGAATTGAGGTATTCCTGCCAAGTAGCCTAGTCGAGGCCACAACACATGTTGCAGGTGCAACAACAGGAGAAGGAGAACCATCAGTGACTCTCATGGAGAAATAAGAGAAGGAGAAGATGCTGATGTCTACCCTAGGAAAAGAAGAGAATTCAGTTAAGATGCTCACTCCATGGGAGACATAGTTGAGGATGTTGGAGGATTGGTTGGAAAATATGGAACCAACAGATGGCTGCCAACAGACAGTCATGTATATCGTAGGAGAAGAGAATTTGACATAATTTCTCAGAAATTTCAGCCAGGAAGCTGTACATATGATGACTGTAGTGCCGAGGCCTACAACAGAAGGTGAATCAAAATTCCAGTCTGGGGAATAGCTGGAGGAAGCTGGAGATATGCTAGCACAAGGAGAAATGGCAGAAGTAAATCTGTCAGAAGTAAATCTGTCAGAAGGAGAAGCTGAGCAACATCTCAGTGATGAGACTACAGAATTGGAGTCTGTAGCAGAGTGGCCAGCTAGTGCCACAAGAGGAGATGAAGACAACATGGAATATTGATATGATCTGCCCATTTTTCAGCATGAGGAGGAAGTGCAGCCGAGTAGTCTGCAAAGAATAAGCCAACCATTGGAGCAACTGGATAGAATGATAGAGGAAATCAGGAAGCTGATGTCGATTTCAGTACATGAATCTATCAGCAGGGAGAAGCTGAAAATAAGGGAGCCTACCATAGCTGTAGTGAAGATGTAGTAGAAACAAAGCAGTGGAGCAAGAGGACAACTCCAAAAGAGAGTTTTGGATCTAGGTGGATTTAACATAGTTGGGGATATCATGAGAAGGATCTCATGAATTTTTCATAGAAATGGAGTATGATGCAGGAGCATCGATCCATCTCAGCAATGCGTCAGCCAACCAACACATCAGTGCACATTCAAGGAGGGGAGAGGTGCCAACCCTCTCATTTTCCCCTCATTTTCAAATTTCAAAATTGTAATTTAATGAAATTAAAGTTTTGTAAGGATGGAAGAGATGAGCCATGCCTTTGAGCATGCATGAGATGATTTCGCCTTTAATGGCTGACAGGCTGATAAGATCTAGATTCGATTCAGACTAGACAACCATTGATTGTAATTCAATGTAATTTAATGAGAGTAGGTCGATAGAGGAAAAGGATTGAGGAGCCCCTCTTTTGTAAAATATATTTGTATCTAGATTCAAAAGAGCATGCAAAGGAGATTAGAAGAGAAGAGAGGAGATCCGAGACTATGTTGCAACCCTAGCTTTTGTAACCATTGTACAAACATTCAAATTAATACAAAAAGAGCAGTTTTTCCTACATATGAGTTTCTGTGTGTTTATCTATTTTCATTTGAATGTTAATGGTGTGTTTATTTATGCTGTAGATGTATGAGTAGTTTCCATCTATAGGGATAGAAACAATTTGTTTTCTGCGAGGTTTCTGATTTTAGTTTGGGTTCTTTGTGGCTAAATGCAAGAAGTGCATGATAGGGTGCTGAGGACTCTTTGAGCTAGTACAAAGAGTACACCTCTGAGTTCTGTGGACATCAGGAAAGAAAATGCCAAGAGGGCACACCAGAGGAATCACAAACTCAAGGAAGAAGCCTCAATGTTACTGGACACCTTGGAGGAGGAAAGACTGTGCAGAGAAGGCATAGAGAAGAGAGAACATAATTGCTGA
>JASDQU011506277.1:0-22926 GCA_032191745.1 Picea mariana | reverse complement strand
ACGAAGTTAATTGATGTGAGAGGTAAAAAATTAATCGATAGATTAATTGATGTGGGCTTGACCAGTAGACAATGGTGGCAGAAGTGGAACCGGAGGAGAAGGGTTTAAAATCTAACAAACAAAGACAAGTGGTTGTCTTATATACATTGTTGACAGACGATGAAAAATCGAGAAAATCTCTCCCTTAAAGAACGCCTTCGGCATAAAAATAGGAGCTTAGCCACTAGCCATCTTTACAATCACAAAAGAGGATTTTAACCATGGGCACTTGGCATACAATCATAAAGAAGATTTTAACAATTGGCCCTTGGCATATTCCTTTAGCCACTTTACACCTCATATCCTTCTTTTCTGGAGGAAACCATTTCGTATTCATTTTAAATTAACATACAATTGAATATGAAATCATGATAGTGTGATGGCGTTATAGTTTTATGTCTAATTTTCATCAACAAAATAATCTTTTATGACTTGGGATTTTAATATGAAATTTATGCATCAAATATAGGTGTTATTTATACAAAGTACACACGTAAGTAACCCCTCTCTCTATATATATATAAAATAGAGGTTACTTACGTGGTATTACATTAGTCTTAGTGTAACTTTAAAATATAAACAAAAATGTATATTCCTTCACCATAACATTCTTCATCTCTCAAATTGTCTCATCATATGTCTGATGTTTTCAATCAAAATAGCGTTGTCTAATTACTTGATTCCTAAGCTTGTCACCTTCATATTGAAAAATGCATAAGGCTCAATTTGGAATTTTCCATTTGGTTTCTCCTAAATCAAAGTCCAATCAAGTGAATGGTTAGGATCATGTATATATTTATTAAGCAAGGATACATGAAAGCATTATGTACTCCCATATTTATTCAAGTTCAATCGAGTGAATGGTTAGGATGGTGTATATATTTATTAAGCAAGGATACAAAAAACTCCCATGAGAAAGAGGATCAAAACCCTCATTTCTAGGACTTCCTAAGGCTAGCTTCCCTGGCATGGGATTTAGGTGATGAAAAATCCAAGGGAATATATCTTACCTTTTTACTTGGTGCTAAGGACTTTCCTTGTTTCCTTGATCCATTGGATTGCATGTATGGCATGTTCGAGACCCTTGGCATATTGACAATATTTTTCCTAAAAGAACGAGTTGTAAAGACCATAAGATCGGATGAAAATGACACCCCATCCCCTATGCCTATGAGAATGAGCTAAATGGGGCAATCATCATGGGGACTTTCCATGACCGAAGCCACCCCCTTCCTAGTACTAACAAAAAAGGATCCCTCTAATGCTTCTAGGTAAGAGGGAGAGAACTCTCCAAACATATTAGAAGAAATCATTACCTCATCCAACTCTAAATGAATTGGATAAGCTTTTTCTTATGTCCCCAAGAGGAAACTAACCTCTAGAACTTACCAATTTTGGCTACCTAGAGGAGTCAACTCCATACCTCCCACCTTGTTGGAATTCATCTCTGGTAGTAGTGTAACATCCCCACTATAATCCTCAGTTTAATTAATGCTTAATGTAGATAAAATATGTGGCTACGGCCAAAGCGATGTAATATGAAAATTGTATTTCTATATTTTAATAATAAAAGCGTGATGCTAGCTACTAAGAGGACGTGGACAGAGATGGGGGTGAATTAATCACAAGAAGGGGGAGAATCTAGGATAATGGCCAAGAGGGATTCCAAGGGGAATTACCCATGAATATTAATCCAACCCACTTTTCCTAAAATTTATATTTGTATATGAACCTTCTAATTTCTGGTTGAGTGTTCCCAAATCCAATCAGTGAATACATGTAAGACAATGGGTGTGATTAGTCACATCCCAAAGTTACTGGGCACATGGGGTTTGAGTACAATCAACTTGGGGCAGAGTGTGATTCAAGCAAGCAAGCCAAAGGGAGGAAATTTGTATGGGTTGGAACAACAATTTTTAGTTAGTTAAAAGTTGTGTGCATGAGGAGCAAGGAGAGAGCAAGAAAGAGAGCTTGGAGTTGGTGCATCCATGGACGAAAAATTATAGAGCATGTTGGAGCATATTTGGAGTTAATTGGAATTGGATAACTTAAGAGCCAGGTTGTCAGGCCTAAAGAGTGAACTCTTGGGCGAGTTTCACTAAAACAACAAGTGTTTGATGTGGTTTACTGGTAGTTTTCCTAGCAGCAGGTTCCCTTGATTTCCCAGTTGAGAGATTCTTAGCTACATGTGCCATAGAGACCCTAATAAATGAATAGAATGCTAGAGGGACTAATATTAGTGAAGGGGTACATTCCTTGGGTTTGGCAGGTCAAGAGGAAGAGAGATGGTGGAAAATTGGGATAGTTGTAGGAAGACATATGTGGGTTGTGATATCTGGTATGGGGGACGTTACAAGTAGCACACTAATATTATGGGAAATTTGTGAGTACTTATAAATATTTGTAATCCCCTCAAGAAGCTTATAATTGATTCCAACAACACCAAGAATAGGCTCTTGTGTAGGAAAGGTATGAATATTGGTTATGGATTGTAACAGGTCCCCAAAATAGTTAATAATAAGGGAAGTTAATATTGGAATGATCAAATCCACCTTATCCACTAGAACCATCTCCTTGACCCTGGACTATGATCTACTAATGACTACTCCAAGACTCACCTTCTTCATTCCCAAATGCTAAAATAATGGGCTCTAGGGATTTTTTCTTCTCACAACAAATAGAAACACCATGATTACCAATTAGGCTATTAGAACCATTCCTCTTCTTAAGGATACAAGTTTCCTAACGAAATCCTATAAGATATGCATAGTTTAATGGAAACATAGATAGTGAAAATACCTATTTTCATAGTCAAGTTGTTGGATCCACTCCATTAGACTGCACTCCTTCGAAATTTGATATGGGATTCCCCATTTAAATTTGTCAAGACCAAAATGCATAGAACCCTTTCTATCCAAATAGTCTATGTTACTACATAATGAAATTTACCTAAAGAATCACCTATGGATTTTAATATTTTTTGGTGCCATAAGTGGAGTGGCAAATTCACAAAGTGAATCCATAAGTAGTGAAAATATTTCATGCTGAAGAGGATTTGAAATCATCACTCCAAGTGAGTAAGACCAATTTGATATCACCTATTAATCAAAGGCTCCCTCCAAGCACCGCCTCTATATTAGACAAATTTTTGAAGAAGAAAGAGAAAAAACCCTTTTTGAAAAGAGATATTTTAAACTATAATCTTTCCTTTAAAGAGGAAGCTTTTGATATGAAAAAACGTCTAATAAAATCCATATCCCTAATCTCTGCAAATCCTTCTATAACTCATTCATGTGGCAGTTATATCTTCCTTCCCCATAGTGACCCTAGATACATCACTTTCACATTCTATTTCCTTGATCCTCCTCCACTTCCAAACCATCTCCAAGGAGAAAATTTCTTCATATCACCCATAACCTTGTTATAACAACCTAGCCTCCCTCCCTCCTCTTTTCTCTCCTTCCTCTACATTCCAACTATTCAAAGTACTTATTTAACTACTTCTAAGTAATTTTCCCCTCCTTTATCCTCTTGACCTAAATGATTCACCAAACATATTGTAATTATATATTCTCCCCTTCATTATTCCTAAGTACTTTTCAAGTAACATCTATGCATCCAAACATCCAAGCTTATACTTCCTTTATAGTCTTCACTTCACCACCAAAGTCAAATGATTTTTCCTTGAAAATTTTTCCCTGCAAATTATCCTAGTGGGATCGCTTTCTCTTGTGTCTTCTCAAAGACGGATTTGTGAAGAGATGCTTATGATACATGTGTTAGAATAAAAGGTGTGATCATTTTTTCACCATATACAATATAGAAATATTGTCACCCAACCATAAGCACAAATTCCACCCCCAAGCACCTTAACCTTGATAGACAGAATAATTCTAGAAGCAAACCCTAGAACCAATAGCCAACCAAGGTAGTGTACCTCTCTCTCAAAGCTAGTATACCAAGCAGAAATTCCAAACCATAACTAGGAAGAAAGTTCAACCATAACCAAAGACCAAGTCACCACTACAACGACTTCATCTCTCCTCCAGTCATGCACACCACTTGTCCTTATGCAGTTCTGAGAGTGAGTGTGAAAAATGAGATCTAGTACCCTCTTATTTATAGTCCTCCAAGTGACCTAACTAGGCCGAATTCTACTTCTAGAGGATAATAATTTAATATAAATTATCATCTTTAGCCAACTTTTATTCTAGGGTTATTATCCAACGTTTTAGGGTTTCTCTTTCTTCTCGAAATATTCTACTCTTGTCAAAGGTTACACGTAGAGGTTAATACCTCCCATAGGTACCATAATATCAACACTCCCTCCTAGCTCGGGATATATTAAAGGAAATGGTCTTGAGCACAAACAAACCATTCAACCGGTAGTATCATCATAGCCACACATGCTATCTCATGATCAAATAAATAACACCATCATTACTATCCAACTAGATCCTCTCCATGGCAATCAGAACAATTCTATCCAATAGAGCACAATTGTGTCTATCTGTAGTAGTATACAAATACTATCCAGTAGCACATTGCTACAACCGTGTCACTGCCAGTGGATCACATCCACCATAGTAGCATAAGACTATTGTCCAGAGACATACAGTCTCTACAAAAATCATATCATTTGATATCAACATGTATAAACAATATCATGATACAAATTGGGTCATATGGGCCATTCTTCCACTCACATCTGTGAGATCTCGAAGAGAATCTTCCCTTAGAAATTTAAACATCAACCATGGGCTATTTGGACTATTCTTCCCAAGCATAGAAGAATAATTTTCCCTGTTTTATGAACCTAGACCATTCAACCTAACTGGGCCATTCTTTTGGCACTATTCATAGTGCAACCTGGAGAGAATGAATCTACTCTAGGGATTGATTGTTCTTGATTGTTGAGCCTGGACCATTAAACCTAATTGGGTCATTCTTCCATCACTATTCACAGTGATGGAAGAATGAGTCTTCCCTAGGGAATGACTGTCCTGCACCAACCTCCTACATTAGACCATTCTTCGAAGCTGCTCACAACTATGAACTTTGAAAGAATGACTGCCCGGAGAGGTGGACCATTATGCTTGACCATTTCTCAAAGTGACTGCCAAGGAGAATGATTTTCCTAGACCATTCCCCCACACTGGCCATAAGGGGAATCGGTGTCTATGGTACATCAACAATCTGTCAGACCATGACTGTTCGCTCTTAATCATTTCCCGAACTGGAAAATGACAATCCATCAAAAAACTTCGACCACTTTTCGAACTGAAAAGTGACTGCCCAACCTGAACCATTTTCCAAACTGGAAAATGATAGTCCATCAAGAATCTTGGACCACTTTCCGAATTGGAAAATGACTGCCCAACCTGGACCATTTTCCAAACTGGCAAAATGATTTTCCATATATCAATAACCTATCATTGCTCCCTCCCAACCTGGGGAGTAATCACTTCCCTTTCCAATAAGGAAGTCATCTCCACGAGTCCAACTTGTCCCTTAAGTATGAAAACTTTTCATCTTGGACATAGGCTTTACCAAAATATATGTTATCTGCTCATCAATGGAGATATACTAGAGAACTGCTTCTCCCTTCTGGACTTTATCATGCAGAAAATAATGCTTGATCTCAATGTGCTTCGACCTATCATGGAACATCAGGTTCTCTGAGAGCTTTACACACTTTGGTTATCACAATATATCACGGTCGAATCCAACATCTGATCAAATAGTCTAGAAACCGAATTATGGAGCCACACTGCTTCGTACAAGCATCACAAAATACAATAAATTCTTCTTTTGTAGTGTTGAGTGCAACAGAATTTTGTTTTCTTCTAGCCCATGATATCATGTCAAAGCTCAAACTGAAACATATCCAAGAAGTACTTCTTCTATTATCTGCACACCCTGCTTAATCTGAATCAATAAATCCATGCAGTTGTATATCATAACTCAAATGTCCATGAAGATATTTCAAGGCATGTTTTACAATTATTCAATTCTTGTGGATAGGTTCCACCTAGAACTGGCTCAACATGTTCACAACAAAGAAAATGTCTGGCCTATTATTCATCGAATACATCAAGGATCCAATCAATTATCGATACAGGGACAAGTCTACTGGATCAGAGTCTCTCAACTTCTTCAGATGTGTCATCATGGGATTTGCCATGGATTTGTAATCCATCATCCCGGACTTCTGAAGAACCATTTCGATACACTTCTTCTGTCATAGGAAGATTTTCACTGCACTTCTGTTGTACAAGAGAGGCTTTGCACCAAATTGCTTGAATTCATACAAGGTCTTCTTCCATATGTATACATGGGTCTCTTTATGGTATACCTCAAAACCTTAAGGATGCTCTACATATGTTTCTTCCTCAATTTCTCTATTGAGAAGAACATTCTTTTACATCTAACTAATGTAAAACTCCAATCCATGGATACTACAAGAGACATAATGGCTCAAATAGTGGTATATCTGGTTTACTGGAACAAGTTGTCATCATAGTCTTCTCCCTCCTTCTAGGAGGACCCTCTAGTTTCGAATCTCACCTTGTATCTATCAATGCTTCCATTCATAAGTCTTTTTCACAATTTCTCACATACATTGTTCTTCATCATAGATTCCTTCCATTCCTTCTTCTTGACTGTTTCTAGTGGGTTCAAACCATGTTGGTAGTCTTATGATTCTCGGTATAATAACCGGTTCAATTGGTTGTTTTGACTTTTCTTTCTTTCCTGGAATCTCCATGTTCTTCCTCATGTTTCTCTTCAATGTTGGAGTCCATGGAATCTTCTATAGATTCTATTCCCTTCCTTTGTAAAGGTTCTAACTTATTTTCGTCATAGGAACATAAATGTAGATGGACAATCAAGGATATTCAGGGCTTCTTTTCGAAGAAAACTTATTCTAGAGTCAAACTGAACACGTGATGCTTATCATGACTGCTACTTCTAATGAAGAACATGGACATATACTTCATAGTATTCACGGGTTCTTTAATGGATCACATCATTGAGGATTAGCTCCCTCATAATCCCAGCTTCATGCCTGAATGAGAAATATGCATGCTCTTCTTTTGGAATTCCACAATCAGCTCCCTCCATCTGAGAGATTCCATGCTTCTGTCTGCATCCTTCTTGCTTTCTGTAAAGTGTCACAAGTCTATTCTAGTTTCCTCTTGATTACTGACTTTTTTCTAGTCTGACTTCTTCCAGGTATCTTCAATTTTGGTTCTGATTGCGACCCTTTTGGTAGTTGTTACTTATATAAAATTTTAATAGCTTCCACATGGAATGACGCCAAAAGTATTCAATGTACTTCAAACTTTTCAAATACATTACTAGTAGTCATTGTAATGGAAATCCTTATCTTGTTATTTTCCCATAGGTATTGTTTCATTGACACTGACCATCTTATCTTCTAAGAAATATATACACATGATATGTATTTAAACATGGATGTGCAAGGACTATGTTACAAAATAATATTGTTACCATGACTAGTAGAAGACGTCTTCTTCATCCTGCTTGACTTTCTTTGAGGGTTCCTTTTATTTGGCAATTGTTTCTTCACGTGTTTCCTTCCTTTTATTTAACTCAAGACACCGGTTCCTGTAGTGACCATATTTTCGACAGTTGAAGCATTGTATTTTTGACATATCCTTTTCTTGATTTGGTTTCTTCCTTGATCCAAACTTCTTATTCCTGAATTTCTTGAACTTTGTTGTGTAGGCTTGATTATCATATTTCTTTTGGAATTTATCTTCTATGTTAATCCTTGATTCTTCTTGTGCACAACAAGTCCAAAGTTCTTCAAATGTGGGATATTTCATTCTTTTGTTCATGTTTCTGGAAAACACATCCCGTGTCTTTGGAAGGCCATTAAGTACTATATTTACTAGTTCCTTGTTCTGAAATGATTTCCTCAATATCTTGTAGTTGATCTCTTAACTGAGAGATTATTACAAAGTATGATGTTATGTCATCATCATTATTCATTTTCATGTCACAGAGCTCATTCTTCAGTCTCTTCACTTGTCCAATATTTTTGACTGAGAAGAGGTTAGTTAGGGCATCGTACATCTTCTTAGATGAGTCAAGATGAGAAATGTAGTGTATCAAATGGTCCTTTACAAAGTCTACTATGATTATCATAGTATTGATGTCATTGTCCTTGAAATTCTCTATAACTGCAACGTTCTGAGGTTCCTTCTCTTTTCCTACTTCAAACTATGGTTCCATGATCTTGCTTTTCACGATATCCAACACTTTATTCTTGGAAAGGATGAGGTCAATCCTTGTCTTCCATACTTTGAAGTTAGAATCCCATTATAACTTGTTTTTTGAATTCATAGAGTAAGTCATGACTTCTTTGACTTGGTCAACCTTTGACTTTGACTTGATCAACCTTTGACTTTGACCAAAAACTCAAACTTGACGCATTGGCTTGCTAAGAGTACCAAGAGGTTCATTGGGCTAGGATGCACTAGGTTATCCAAGAATTAGGCCAAGCGCTTCACTTAAGGTGCCTCAACACGAGGGTTAGGGTTTCATTGTTGCAACAAAACTTTGACTGCAACTACAACTGCAACTAAGCAAATCCTCCCAATCTACCTTCTAGTGGTTAGACTATCCGAAGATAGTGTGGGCCCATAACCTGTTAGAATAATAGGTGTGCTCATTTTCACCATATACAATATAGCAATATTGTCACCCAACCATAGGCACAAAGGCCACCCCTGAGCACCTTAATATTGACAGACATAATAATTTTGAAAGAAAACCCTAGAAACAATAGCCAACCAAGGTAGCGTACCTCTCTCTCAAAGCTAGTGTACCAAGAAGAAGTCCAAACCATAACCAAGAAAAAAGTTCAACCATAACCAAAGACCAAGTCATCACTGCAGCGACTCCATGTCTCCTCCAGTCATGCACACCACTTGTCCTTATGCAGTTATGAGAGTGAGTGTGACAAATGAGCTCTAGCACCCTCTTATTTCAAGTGACCTAACTGGGCTGACTTCTATTTATGGAGGATAATAATTTAATATAAATTATTATCTTGAACCAACTTGTCTTCTAGGGTTATTATCCAACGTTTTAGGGTTTCTCTTGCTTCTCAAAATATTCTAGTCTTGTCAAAGGTTCACGTAGAGGTTAATACCTCCTGCAACTACCATAATATCAACAACATGATCATTACTAGTAATTGTATGAAATAAGGGTGGTAGGTAGAATGAGAAGAGGATCTCTTCAACAATTGGGATATGTAATTGTCTTTGCATTTCCATAAAAATTTAGAGAAATTAATTATCAATTCTTCTCCTTTTATTGAACTTTCATTATTCTCTCATTGAACATTCTCATACTTTTTCCTAATTATTAAGGTATTTCTTTGTCCCTATGACCAGTGGTATATTTCAAGTAGTTTTAGTTAGTTCTAGTGGTATTTCTCTTCAAGTCAATCCCAAAGGTTTGCTCTGTATTTTTCTTTTGAAAAATTGAACATATGTTTTAAGTAGTTGACTATGCAATTATCTTTCCCATTGAAACACATTTACAATGACTATGAGTTTACCTAAAATAGACACTTGTGCTATTTGTTGTCTACTCTTTTCAAAGTTGACAACTTACTAGTTTTCACACTATTTATTGTGTAAGAATATGTCCAATGCAACTTATACACCATCTAGAATAAAATGTTTTAAGCTCAACCTCTCTTGAAATCTTTGATATTTGGTGCCATTATCTTGATCTTCTATATCAACTAGTAACCTTTAAGGTTGAGATACTTTCTCATTCAAGTTGTTATCTTAGCTCTAATCATGGGATCCTCTTGCCCCATTTGATATCATCTATGAAAATAACATTGAGAGTCGAGACATTGTTTATAAATAACAAAAAATTGAGAGTTAAACATTTTTTTGACAATAGTGTTAATGAGAGTCTAGCTATTGGTTGTAAATAACAAGTTCAACAAATTTGTATGTGATAATTTTATTTAAAAGTGATTGAGTATTAGAGCTTAGAAAATAACATTGGGTATCAAGGCATATTTTTTTAAATAACAAGTTTAAAAGATTTCTAAAGATTTCTATGTGACAATGACCAGAAGTATGAAGGATGATATGCTTCTTGCCCATGAACATGTAAATGCAAATTGATAAAAGTTGAGATTGTAAGCACTTTTTGAAAATAACAAGTTCAATATATTTGTAAGAGTTGAGAACCGAGGCATGGACTATAATAATAAGTTCAACACATGAACCTTGACCCCACAGACACATGCAACTATTATGAATACACCAACATAGTGTGACAAGTCCTTTGTGCCTTCTAATCAAACATGACTCCTAAATTTGAGTACATGAAAGGATTGGGGAGCACATGAGAGATCTCATTCTTGATCCCCGTAGCATCTAAAACTAGTTTTCCTTTCGTGATTTACATTTCCTCACTACAAATTTTGTTTGATGTCGATGATATTAACTTTTGACTAACATTGATGATATTCGTTTTACTTAAATAACAAGTTCAAAATAATTCTATGTGATAAGAACCAAAAGTATGAAGGGTGATATACTCCTTTCCCATGAATGTGTAAACACAACTTTGATAAGATTTGAGATTTTAGAAACATTTTGAAAATAACAAGTTCAATATGCTTGTAAGAGTTGAGAGTTTATGCAAGGTTGATAATAACAAGTTCAATACAATAACCTTGACAATATATATAATAAATAATTATGAATACACCACCACAACATCAAAAAAACTTGAATACGTGAAAGGATTGGGGAACATGGGAAGGATCTCATTCTTGATCTTCATACCGTTTGAGATTGAGATTGATCTATGTTATTCATGATTAGCAATCCCTACTACAATTTTAGTTGAGAGTGATGAGATTAATTTTTATTTTCTTCTTGATTTATCTTAATTTAGTAGATATTATCTAATCATTTAATTAATTGAACATTATTATTTAATTTTAGTAAATTATGACCCAAATAACCTTTTGTATTTATTTTTCAAAGTTCTAACTTGCATATGGAGGAGACAATATAGATGAGAAGATGATATTTGGGTGTTAGGGCATGCAAAAACTCTATCCCTAGTCTTAAACAACTAATAAGTTAAAAACTAAGCCATAAAGAAAGAAAGGAGTTATGATCCTATTGTAATGATTTGTTGTTCCATATATGAATAGGGAAAAAGAAATGAGTGGGAATATTGAGTAGAATAAAGAAAGAAGAAGACCATGTAGTAATTATTCAATAAAACACAATTTGTAATTCTTACATTATATATTTAAAAAAAAAAAAAAGTGAAAAACACAATTTTCATTTTTTCTTACAAGGTTTTCCCACTTCCAATTTTGGAGAAGACAATTTGTATTCATTATGTTAATGGAGTACTTAATTTACTACTATAACTTCTATCTTATATTTTCAAATAAAAATATTTGAAAGACATACTTGCAATATTATATTTTAAACTTATACAAATACAATACAATATGACTTGAAGGTGATTTGCATGTCACTATTCTTATTTTCTTGGTTTTCCTACATTGCATTTCCTAAAACATTTTGCTTTCAATACAGTGATATGTACTTACTTAGTTTAAGATTATAACTTTTTTTCTTGGTTTTCCTACATTGCATTTCCTAAAACATTTTGCTTTCAATACAGTGATATGTACTTACTTAGTTTAAGATTATAACTTTTTTCATATATTTTTAGTACATTTCAATATTTAAACTGTATGCCTATAATATTATAATTTAACCATATACAAACATAATAAAATAAATATGTCAGAAAGATATATATCCAATAAAAAATTTACAATTATTTAAAGATCACCCCATTTTAGAAATATGCATAAACTTTACACAAAATGTACATGTAGCAAGTTTTAAACCTTATACCATGAAAGGTGAATAATGGAGGATGGTGGTCAAAATATGGTGGTGAATAGTGGAGGAGTAATAAGCTTTTCTTATGAGAAGAATGGTTTGATAGATGAATGAATTATTGTGAAAAAACAGAAGTTGTTGTGAATACATTTTCTAAAACCAATCTAGATATTCAAAAATTATTAAAGTTTTGGATTGATCAAAAATATGGTTACACAGCGTCAAAAGATCTGCCAAAAAAAATAATTAAAAAAAAAGATTACTCCCTAATTAACCCAGTCCTTTCCTGAAAGGACAATGTATTGTTGAGAAATCGACATGTACTCTGCATATACCTGCGTCCTTTTTCACAATGTACACTTTCCTGGACTCCCGTACTTGTTATGAAGTAGACAATTCAAAAAAAAAGTGTGGATTTCATGTGAACTTTAAAGCACTTGAAATCTTTCATAGTATTTCATGAGTTGACAGTCTAATGTTGGAAATCTAATCTAATTGGTACTTTTATAGTATTTCATGAGTTAACAGTCACTGTTGGAAATCTAAATGGTACTGCTGAATCTTAATTTTTAACGCAATTTGCCATTAATTTATACATGTCACATCAAAAGATTTCATGAGTGCACAGTTTATTGTTGGAAAATCTAATTGGTACTGTTAAATCACGTTTTATTGCAATATGCCATTAATTTATACATGTCATATCTGCTTAATGTTAGTATATCCCTTCCGCTTTTAATGATATTTTCTTTGACTATTGGCCACTTTGATCTGATAGCGTGGTTTTTTATTCATTAAGGTTGAATTGACATATTTTAACCATTGAGGACAGAGTTATAATTGCTCAGGTTTCGATTCAACAATCCACAGCTGAGTATGCAGAGTATTAATGTTCTGTAATTGGGTGTTTATGGGTTTATTGGATTTTTTTAATTTGGAAGATATACATATTTTGATAGTCTTTTATTTATTTTTTATTTTTTTTTGGGTATATTTTCTATTTAATTTTGTCTAAAATTTGGTGAAAAATTGTTGGATCAGAGTGCTCTAAATGTTTTTCAACAAGTTGAATCTATTTATGCATTCAGAAATGTAATTTAAACAACAACAAAAATGAAATTTCATCCAAATTATGTGACCAACTTCCATAAAAAGAGACAAAAAGTAAAATGTATAGACAACAACTATGCAATAACATCATCTTTTTTATCACATTCCACAACAACACCACTTCTTCCTTTTTTTCACATTCCATTATTTATGAATAATTGTTGATGTCAATATTAGGATGGCCTAGAGTTCAATGAAAATTACAAAAAAAAAAAAAAACAATACAAAATGCATTACAACCAATCATTGTAAAATACAAAGTACAATAGAGATGTATCGAAATAAATGTTTGGATGGATTGGGAAGTACTTATAAAACATCAAAAGAAAACTTATCTATTAAAACATAGAAACATAAATGTTTGGATCGAGTGTGAAGTATTTATAAAACATAAAAAAAAAACTTATCTATTAAAACAGAGAAACATAAATGTTTGGATGGATTGTATTAAAAAAAAAAAAAAATTATCTATTCAAACACATGAACATTCAAAATACAATCCACATAGTATTTCAAGGTTGTGACATGGGAGAGAAGGGTAAGGGTTTACCTATTGTTTTACTTTTCCACAAATTCAAAAAAATAGTGTAACACGATCTAATTTAAAAACTAAAGAACCTAACATTGTTCACAAGGATGTAAGTTTAAATAAGTAATATTAATATTAACATCTAATTTAAAAAATAAAGAATTCAACATTATTAACAAGGGTGTAAGTTTAAACAAATAATGTTAATATTTGTAGTTGCTCAAAATATTTCTTTGTTATTAATATTTTATTAGCTTCACCATTTCACGATCATTCTTTTCACCATTAAGTGAAAAACAAACCCTTTATTGGAATTCAAAATGCTAATATAATTTCAAGTCCATACAATTTTTATTCAATTAGAAAAACAAATCCATATCATTAATAATCTAGACTCAATCAAAACTTGACATAAGATATTGATCTCTACTCAAAATTATTCCTCCCATCTTCTTATACTCATATTGAGAACTTATTTGTCCAAGACATGCATTTGCTTCATATCCTTGATAACCTTATTTATTAAGTTGTTATGTACCCATATTAATTATCTATTTTAAATTTTAAAAAACAATACCCTTCTTTAAGTTTTACTAGTAACCTCATGATACATATACTTATGATTTATATGATAATAAAAATAATGGGAATGCTTGTAATTGAATGATGCACATCTCCATAATATATTATTTTTCTTGGTTGTGCAATGAATTCTTTACAAATTTGATAAATATTTTCCTTGCACACCCCAAAAAAATATATCTGTAGCATTTAGCTATAGGCACTCCTAATATTTTATTATCATATAAATATATATTGAAGAATCATTTCAAGTTTGTTTTTTTGGGATTTAAAAAAGGGGTTATTTAATTTTTTTTAACTAATTATTATTATTTTCTATATAATAGGTATATATAAATTAAGTAATCTAAAATGTGAAATCTTATAACTAGATTTATGTGGTTGATGTTAAAGATATATAGTGGATAAAATTAATAGTGCATTGATTGTAGTCTTTGTACAATGGATAAAATCAATTTCAATGTATTGGTTTTAATGTTTTATGTATTTATTTTGGTGTTTGTAAAGTTAATAATTTCAAATTAAGTTTTCTCATATTAGTTTGTTGTGTTATCCCACAACCTATGGTTAAGGAGATGATGTCTTGAGGCTCGCAGGTAGCAGACATGAAGTGTCGAGAGTTGGATGATCAATAGAGCCCACAATGAGCATATAAATCCCATCCTCTTCACCACACACCATCGTCATATCAATAGTATGGAAACGTCCACCACATCAGTTTGGTCCACTGAAGGCAACGGGTCTTGCTTCATGAGGTAACTAGTCCAGTCTCATCGTAAGTATTGTTTTAATATTTGGGGCATTCAAATAAGTGTCAACGGGTCTTTTCTTGATTACAAAATTTTTGCTCAGAAGTTATATATTTTTCCTTGTTTCACCTTGGTGGTTGTCTTGGGGTTATATTAAGTTGGCACCTCCGGGAAAAAGGGGGGCTACTGGGGGTTCTTCTTGATGGGATTTCGTACCATTCCCAATCATTTTTTGTCACTTTCCATCTTCGTACCCTTTGTTTCCTCATCTTTTGGGTTTTCAGGTTACATGTACCCCAAAAAGGGGCTTGTACCTCATTCTCTTATGGGAAGAGGGGCTAAAGCACCATAGGTTGTTGCAGCTAGCATCATTAAATAAATAAAAAATAAAGAGCAACCATGATCAAAATGCAGTGACGGGGATACAAAGGGACATAAAATTCATCGTCCAAAACTTGAGCTCTACCTTTTTAGGTGCCTGCCCTAAGTCTTTAGTGCAGATAAACACCTCACCTATTCAAAAAGACTTATAAGTATCTTGCTTGAAAGGAAACACATTTAATTCATAAAATCAAGAAACCTTATAAAGGGGACTTACAAATCATCTAAAGAAAATAAAGGAAAAGGCAATTAAAGGACTTGGAAAAAAGTTGTGCCCCAAACAAAAGGTAACTCAAGGATGCAGTGCACCCTCCACAAAGGCGCCCATGGAAATGAGATTATATGAGACCCTTGCATGTTAATGACCCCATGCTTGGAAAAGTTTCTTCCCCATACACCGCACATTCATTGCATGGCCTAGAGAGGGTTCACCCGAGAAACATTCCTCTACTTGGCAATTGGTTAACTCAATAGGGCACCTTGACAACCCTCCCATATTTAAACTTGGCAAATTATACAAAGTCTTTGTAGCATGTATTTAATTTGAAAATGGGGATCTAATATACTTGTTTGGGTGGTTCTTTTATTAAAATTATTTACTTGGCATGATTCACATGACTTGTGGACCCTTGGAGGGTGTACCTTGTTTTTCTTTGCATAACTCTACTTGATGGCATCATTCATGGAGGTGCTAAGGCACTTTGGATCTCCATAGGGGTGTGAAAGCCCACCTATTGGACGACGTGCCCCATTGATTGGAGGGCATTGATGATGAGTGTTGCACCTTTAGAGGGCATCATGCCTCACGAGGGAGGCTTGGGAAGATGAACCACATATGACGTCACCCTTTTATGCTAGAGCGTTGCACTTTTGGAGCATGACGTCAAGCTTAAAGAAATTGATTTGACATGGGTTTTGCACTTGGTGGAGTTGTGGGATATTTACCCCACATTTTGTGGACTAGTGGGTTGATGTAGCACCATGGAGAAGTGATGTCCTATCCTTTGGATACTATCTCACCCAACAACCACCCTTGAAGAATACGTTGGAGGTTTATTTCACATTATTTTGTAATTTTTGGTCATTATTTAGCATATGTGGGAAAAAGTGTAACATCCTGCTCTACTGAGCACACTTTTATTGACATATTCTTTGAGGACACTTGCGTGTAAGTGATCCGGTTATGGTATATTATGATTTTATTCTGAGTATGGGTTATATATGATGACGATGATGTATTGTGACTTGTTGTTAAACTGATGTATATGTATTGACAAATGATATTGACAAGTTTTCCTGAGTGTGCAGGACACATGACATGTTATGGATGTTGATGGCATCAATGGACTTCCATGGACTCCAGATTGAGTCAGGGAGTGGATTGTATTTGTTTGAGTATTTCATTTTACGCACCCGTGACATATGATTGATTACAATATGATTTATGTATATGGATTATTGACACTGTTTTTGTCAGTGGATGTAGGCTTGAGGATGCTTGCTAATCCAACTCACATAAGGAGTAAAGGGGCCATGCACAGAAACCATACGTTGAGGGAGAGGTGTGGCAGACATTGAGGGAGAGGTATGGCAACGTCCCTATCACATCCTACTATCACTCTCTCCATGGACGTAACTGTAGGTTAACGATTACCTAGTTTGAGTGGTCCACGATGTCGTGAGGGCAGACTAAGACAGTTGCTCACGAAAATTTCTAAGGGTCGCACAATAAGGCAAAGTCCTTATTCCTTAGAAGCCCTTAGTCTCTCATAAGGTCGACCGAATAGAGTCTTGACTCCAAAGGGTCGGATAAACTTCTAAAACCAGTCAAAGGCGAGTGACACCCTTGGAGCATGAAGGTGCGTCTTGAAGGGCACGTCGTGTAATTAAAACTTGATTCAATAAATCTAGTTGGCCTAGAAAACATTGAAGTGATTAGACCTAGTTAGAATAAAATAATTAATTGAACAATAAATAATTAATTATAATCCTAACAAAAGTCTAATCCTAAGTCTAAGACTAAGCCTAAGTCTAAGTTTAATTAAGGGACTAATTAAAAATATTAAATAAATTAAAAGAATTGAGATAAATCAAATTCTAGGAAAAATTGAGTAAAATCTAAAGTTTGGATAAAATGCACATGTGTGCATGAAATTAATGAATTGGATTTTTAAAATAGAAGAAATAATAATATGAGAGAATAGGTCTACACATAGAATGGTATCTAGAGTCAAGCTACCACTAGATAAGAAGACTCATAATCTAACTCTAGTTAGGAGACACTCATTAAATGAAAATTTGGGGAACAAAGGAACACCTAAGAGAAAATAGGAACACGTTGGGGAATGTGAGGGAAATTGACTTTTTAAATAAAATAAAAATTAGTAATTAGTTGTGCAACTTGGGGAGAGTGTGACAAGTGTGTGGGTGAATAATCCAAATTAATTTAATTAAAAGGATAATTAATTGTGCATGAGGACATGTGTCATTGAGAATGTTTCTATACAACAAATGAGGTAGAAGGGAAATGGATCTCACATGTTATTGGTAATGTTACACTGCCAAAGTTTTATGGACTATGTTTTACTTGTGAGAGTTGGGATACCAAGCTTGAAGAAAGAGTGGAAGCTCTTCCTTGCGAGGAAAGCCTTGGAGCTATTGTTTGCTGGTTTCTTGTGTGTGGTCCCTTTGCGGCTCGGGGGGCTAAGAGGGAAGAAGATTACCCCTAGCATTGGTTGGGAGGTACCGGTGGTGATTAGAAAATGAGAGAACAGAAGGAGTGCAAGCCCTTGAAGAACATCGTCATCTCTCCGTCTTCATTGGTCCCGATATTTTAATTTATGAAATTGTATTTTTATTGTGATTAATTGTAATAAAATTTTTAAAGACAATGCATAATTGATTGTAATTCTGGAGATTAAATTGCAAATTCGCCATGAGTCTTGGAGAAATGTATTTCAAATTTGTTCTCTGTACACTTAAATTTTTATAACTCAGAATTTTAGAATGTTGTATTTTCTACCAAATTTAAATTGTCACCTGAATTCCGAGAGTTCCTTTGTCCACTGTGTAAATTGTTCAAGTCTAGAAACGATAATCTTGATAGGTTGTTTTATTAAAATCCTTGCAAATCAAATTTTAATGTGTTCTATTTTCCCTGTCATTAGCTTGCATTTTGAACCCGATTTGATTCACTACCAAAGTCATTGGCAAAACATGATTAATTTGTTGGTTGCTGTGAAGTTAAATTGTATCTTTGTATATTAAAATGTATAGTTGTTGCGGAAATTGATTGGTAAATTGGTATCCATATCTTCTTTTTGCTGCCAACAAATTGATGGATTTGATACTTAAATTTGTATTATCAATGCGAATTATTGCAACCCAAACTTGTATTTCGTGAAGTATTGAAATTTCATGTTGAAATTTCGAAACACCATATATCATATGGTATGGTTGTAAACAATTATTAAATTGTCGTTTAAGATTGATGAATTACGGATATGGTATTGTTGAATTTTTGGTTTGCGATCATTGTTGATTCCCTTCCAAGATTAATGGAATGTCGAATTTTTAGTAAGCTTGAGTCGTTGAATTTGTAACGCGGATCTAGAGCTGATTTCGCTTGACATTTTATTTCAATTTCAAAATTGATGTGTTGAGCAATAGTTGACTGTTTGAAATTCCTTCCCATAAAATTTTGACTTTCGAAGAAGTCGTTGCGTTGATTTTGCCCAGGAATGCAAGGATTGATAGTCGACGCAATTTTATTGAATTATTGTATTAAGGATTGATGGATTCTAATGTTAACGCTCTCCCGGAGTTTAAATTCATTGTGACAATGGAAACAGATTGCATATCTGGTTCAAGTAGTATAGTAATTGTTGTTTACAAAATTTGATTATGGTTGTTAATCGTCGTGTTTAACATGGAGTGTGGATCCTCGTAAGGATAGTTGTATCCTTAGTGACCCTTTAATAATTTTGGTTGAGGTATCGTCCAACATTATCTAAAATGAATTTTTAAGCTAGCAATTACTGTAAAAGTTTAATTAATTGCAGTACGAATTGAATTATGTATATTGTATCATTTCCTAATGAATGAATCTGATGTCTAGAAGTAATTGTCGTTGTAACTTAACTTGATATCCTGATTTAGAGTCTTATTTAAATCGCGATTATTGTTTTTCATTATGTGCTTAGAGTCGTAGAGATGTTGTGTATAAATTCGCTATCTAAATGGAATGATTCCATTCTCTCCTTATCGTTAATTAATTGTACAATAATTAGAATATTTGGCGTGATATATAACCATGATCCACCTAGATCATAGATAGTCTCTTATTTTAATTATTCTGTCGACTCCAGACGATTCTTGGAGCAAACCCAACATCCCACGTGGATAGGTCATGTAGTGATATCTCTT
Organism: Picea mariana; assembly: GCA_032191745.1. Classification (NCBI taxonomy): domain Eukaryota; kingdom Viridiplantae; phylum Streptophyta; class Pinopsida; order Pinales; family Pinaceae; genus Picea; species Picea mariana. Next base: position 3,172 of record JASDQU011506277.1, on the reverse strand, counting down.
AGATATCGACTACTCAGTTCCTCTCAAGTAGTATTCAAGGGAGATAACATTAATTTTTGTCTTATCAATATCACTAACAGTCACTACTAGTCGAGTATTTTTTCTAATACACGAATCTTGGAGTAGTTGTCTTGGCTACCGGTTCTCTAACTCGACTGGTATACGAGTCTTCTGATCTTCCCAATTGTCAACGAGATAGTTAGACTATCGTCCAACTTGTTAATAACCTTTGATTTTCAAATAGGCATTAGATCTTATTCAGGAACCCGAGTTCATAGACTTTTTAAAGTGTTTTGTTTTATGGAGAACTTCAGTTAACATCTTTTGATTATGTCACCCTACCTCCATAGGTATTTAGATATCATGGCCTTTTGGACTTGATAATAGTAAATATTATCATACCTTGTTTGTATTTATTGACTCCATAGTGGAAAAATCTAATGGATGTATTTTAATGATCACAAACCTTTACAACTAGAAGTTAATTATCTAATTAGTTTATGAGAGTCCTTGAAGTGATTGCTTGTGATCAAGTGGAACTAGTGTCTAGATATTGGTATAATTTTACTTCCCACTTTTGTCAAAGTTAGGAATGATTGTCAAGTCATTGTAGTTTAACCATAGATCTCATATGGTTCATTAGTCTGAGTGAATATTGATGTTTACTCGTTTTTTGTTAAGAAAAGAAATTGGTCAATTCTTAAATATAATTTATATGTGGATTTCTTAGGGAGTAGGAAATTTTTGTTTAATAATGATCATTATTGAATGACTTTCTTATATAGAGATGATGTGTTGGTTTAGGATTGATTAATGATTGATGTTGTATTCAAAAGGGAAGAGATTATGTTTAATGATAAGTAAAAATATATATGATAGGTTTCATAAAGAGAAGGCATTTTATCTAGATTATGAACAATTATTGTTGTTGAAACATTTAAAGGAAGAAAAACATGTCTAGTGTTTTGAGGAATTGAATGATTTAAATTACGATATGAATATAGTACTTGCTATTATTTTAAACTTGATTCTAATTAGAGTTGGTTATGGGAATATATATCTCCATGTTCCTTTGAACAGTCGCTAGTCCTAAGACCTTAAATGGTCAAAATCAATCAGATGAATCCTGGACTTGAGCGTTTATTACGTGTCTTGGAGGTCCTAACCTTGCAGAGTAGGTTGGGCAAGTAGACATTTTGTTATCTTTAAGTGACATGGTTGATCTATGTATAATAGTGATGTTGTATTCTTATTCTTGTTTTGTAGCGACGTGATGAGATTAGAGTTGTGAAAATTATGATGTATGTCAGTGTCACTTACCACTTGTTCTAACCGATGTTAAAAAAAAATTACCACTATTGTACTCACTTACATTGATGTCAAAACAAAGGGGTCATTACAAAAAGTCAAATCGTTTTGGTTAAAGTCAATGTAAAAACATGAATTTGGATCTAAATTAGTGGATCTAATTGTAAATTTGAATTAAAGTGAGATTGGATTTCCTTTATAAATAGAGGCAAGCCTCACTTCATTTTCTCACAATTCATCATGGGATATTTTTCGCTCTCTTGAAAATTTTCGACCCTCTTCTCTTGTGCAAATTTCATCCATGCAACTTGCTTTCTTGGGGAATATTTTTTTGCTCTTTAGCTTGGAGATGAAATCACTTCACTTGTGGATGAATGGTTTGTGAGTTCTAGGCTTCTTCTTGGTGGATTATCTTGTTGATTTGTCTTATTTAAGGTTTAATTTGCAGGTTATCTTGATGTTCCATTTGCTTGAAGAACCCTAGGAGGGTTAGGATTGTCTATCCCCTCCTTCAAGCTATTTTTCTTGGTGAAGAGAGATAATTCAAGGGTTAGGATTGTCTATCCCATTGATAACATTCCTTGGCTAGTGTTTTAAAACTAGGGGTTAGGATTGGCTATCCCCCTAGGGTTATAAACCTAGTTTCCCATTAACTAGTCAAGCTAGGTGATTTTGAGAAGGTGGATGGCTTGGCTTATAAGGGTTTAATTCCAAGGTTCAATTCCTTTTCTCATCATGTTCTAAATTACTTTTTAACGTTGTGACTCCATTACCTGAGAATTAAAGGACTAGTTACATTAAAAAATGTGATATTTGCTCTATTGAATTCGTTTGCTTTATGGATGAATTACTCTAGTCACTCAAAGCTCTCTTTTAATGTTAAGATGTTCTAGTTCATTGATTATTTTCTTATTGTTGTAATAACTGTCAAGTACAACCATTAGGGATGCAACAAACCCTCTCTCTTACTCTTGTTTACAAACTAACTCACCCAAAAAAATTGTGCTTGAATATTGCAAAGTGATCTACTAAATTCGTGTTGTTGTTATTATTTTCTCTTATTGATATAATCTTCAGTCTGCTGCAATTTTTTGGGACAAAAAGCTTTATTGTTGTTTTCCTTAGTGTTTCGAGGCTACTTTACATGGTATTTGATCTTGGGATAGTTGTTATTGTTATCACTCCAAGAAACCCTTTGTGGTTGTAGACCAAAGGTGCTTGGTAACTTAAGAAATGAATGTTTTTGTATTTTGTAAATGTGGATCAATGGGATAACTCAATTCAACTTATGGAATTCAAACATAAAAATGATAAACAAATAGACAGTGCTCTCAAAGATTGATTAATCAGTAGATAACTTTTAAGTGGGTGAAGAATAGATTGTAGCTAAACCAGTACAATGTAGGGTCTAAGAGACAATCAAGAAACCTATTATCAGGCTATGAGCTAAACAATGGGATAACAACCATTCAAAGCTTGACAACACAGATAATAGTGCAGAAAGAATGATGGAAAACTGATAATCAAAATCGAAAGGAACCTGTGATCTGTATTAACATTCAAAGTCTGAGTACAGTAGCAAATTACTCTATCCAAAATCGAACCCTTTAGAACTCCAAATGTCTTTGGCTTTATAGCCTCTTACAATCAGTTTCAGATCCTAAAACAATGGATCTGATATTCTAAAAGTAGAAAGTCAAAACTAATTCACAAAAGATAAGGAGAGATCCTCAAGATGAGGTCAACCTCTATCTTTTGGTCTTCAAACATTGGTTGAAAGTTGATGAAGTGTAGCCTAGCCTTCCAAGGCTCTTTGATCTGCTCCTTTGAAAGTGGAATTCGAATTTGATGATGTGTGCCAAAA
>JASDQU011506276.1:450-22926 GCA_032191745.1 Picea mariana | reverse complement strand
ATGGCCTAAAGCCGACATAAATAAAATAACATTACTAATATAAATCACAACTAATGGCCTAAAGCCGACATAAATAAAATAACATTACTAATCTAATATGCCCCAATTAAGTGGTAATGAGCCAATATTAGGGCTTAACAGTGTTCTTCTGCAAAATCATGCAGTGATTCTTCTTCAAACTTCACACTTCGAGCTAGAATGAACTTTTCAGTGTGAGAGTCCAACAATATATATCCATTGAGACCTTCAGGATATCCAACAAATATGCATTCAACACTTTGAGGCTCCAAAGCCTTCCTCTTATCTGTCAGAGTGTGAGCCCATGCTCGTGAACCAAAATACGAAAGTGCGACACTTTCGGTTTCTTACCGGTCCAACATTCAAAAGGAGTGGTGAATTTGATTGATTTGTGAGGACCTCAATTCTGAATTTATGTTGCACAATTAATAGCTTCATTCCATATCTTGGGAGCTAATGATTTTGGCTATAGCATACAATTGGCCATCTCTTTTAAGGATTGTTTTTTTCCTCTCCGCAACACCATTCTGTTGTGGTGTATATGGCACTGTGTGTTGTAGTTGTATACCTACATCAATACAAAGTTGCTACACATATTTGTTGAAATAATCCCCCCCATTATTAGTATGGAGTATCTTAATCTTACACCCAGACTCATTCTCGACAAGTGCTTTAAATTCTATAAGGCATTCAAATACTTCTGATTTTAATTTCAAAAAAAATACCCAAGTAAAGCGAGAGAAATCATCTATGAAGGTGAGTACATATCGAGCCTTACTAATTGAAGGTTGCGGGAATGGGCCCGTGATGTCACTATGAATCAGCCCAAGAGGTGAAGAAGCTCTCTATTCCTTCCCTTTGTCAAACTTTTTCTCTGGATGCTTGCCAAGAATGCATCCTTGACATACACCATTTGTGAATTTAATAGCTGGCAATCCTTCTACCATGTTTTCCTTGCTGAGTTGATGCAAGTACTTATAGTTTATATGGCCAAATATTTCATTCCATAACCTACTAATATCATTATATTTTGAAAGAAATACAGTGCTAATAGATTTAGGAACAAAGTGGGAGAATAAATACAAACAAGAACCATGATCTGCAATTCCATGTGCAAGTTGTGAGCCTGTGGAAATGTCGGTAATCAGAGTCTGGAGTGAACTTCACCTTCATTCCAGAGCCAGAATGAGTGATCTGATATATCAAGAGAATATTTTCAGACATCGAGGGAACATGAAGCACATTTGTGAAGCAACCCCCTTCAAGATCAACAATTCCTTCTCCACACACCTTTGTCGGTGTGGCATCTCCCAAGTAAATTGGGGATCTGGTGCTTTCTTCGATGGAGGAAAATTCATCTTTTGATGCATCCATATGGTTCAATGCACCTAAATAAAGGATCCAAGATGATGGAGTGGATGTGAAATACATTAAAGAATGACCATATTGTGCTCTCCCTCCCGTTCTGTTATCATCTTTCTTCTTTGCATTTTCGGGCACCGTGAGATTGTGTTGCTGCAATTGCTTAGCCATCTCATTGATAGTCTTCCTCATGCAATTTTCTTCGAGATGAAAACCTTTGGAAAAGTATCTACAAAGTGTTCTTTCCTTATTCTTCTTACCCTTAGGATCAGAAGAGTTATCTAAAGATTGTGCAAATCTCTCCTTCTTCGATTCAAGAAATTTACTCGTTCCTTTTTTCTTGTCTTTTCCACTGCTCTTTGAAGCATTAGTAGCCGCAAGTGATTGGTTCTTGGAATTCTTGATGGCACCCATTTGGAATAAATTAGATTTCTCTTGATTCAATTATGCAATGAAATCATTCAATGGAGGCATTTTCCATTTTTCCTGAGTCAATTTAGATGCTTGAAAAGATGACACAAATACGGAATATTCAAGGCCTAATTTCGAGAGAATTGAAAGGATGAGATATTCTTCCTCTTTCGTGAATACACATGCATTAAGTTCAATGAGTATGGATTTGAACTTGGTGAAGAATTATTTCAGGTTGCTGAAATGAATTGGACTTAGGGATATGAGTTCATTCTCCAGTTGATGCACTCTCATTGCATCCTGCTTGCCGAATAGTCCTCCCAATGTGGTCCAGACCACATCGGGAGTAGTGGCTCTACTGACATGAAAGAGGAGATATCTAGAAATTGATAGGAATATCATCCCAATTGATTCATCTAATTTATTTAAATACTTTATCTTCTCCACTGCAGCAGTCGGTTCTTTCTCCGTTCCCATTGTTACCCGGTAAAGCCCTTTGCTTCGGAGGAGCAGATAGATCTCTGTCTTCCATTCAAAGTAATTGAAAGGATTTAGAATGCGTTTTGTGGGCTGAGAGAGATGATCCATTTCTTATTTATGCACCTCCTGATGATCTATACCTGCAAATAAAACTGTGTACAATTCATTAGATTCAATCTAGCTCTGATACCATGTAGAATTCCTGCAGAAACCCCAATAGATCTAGAATTCTAGTTAAATTGAACACATGCAATTTGTTGATATTCAAGAGATGAGAGAATTTTTTTTTCCATAAATCATAGAATTATATTAATAAAAAATGAATATACATGAGCAACCATCCTCAAAAAGAAGAGAGGAGGTGAATATATAGAATTTCTAACATAGAAATTCTAGTCAAAAAAAGCTAGAAATAGCTAAAATAGGTGTCATAAGCTAAGGGAGATCACATAGTTCGACCTAGAACACTAAAGATACATGTCACACACTCATTAATGTCCAAAATATTCAACTGATGCACAATATCTCACTTAATCTCACTTAACTGACAAGAGAAGCAGTTCCAACTCACTTAACTAACCCGAAATAGTAGTTACTAATAATAGTAATGGAAAAAATCATTAATTAAGGAATAAATATCTCACTCAAAGAGGAGGTGTGAATTCCCCAATAATAGATAAGTTTTTTCATGGGGGATTTGGAATAAATCATGAATAAATCAAGAAAATCGAGAATAAATCAAGAAAATCAAGAACCAAGAGTTGAGTCTTGATCTAAAATTAGCAGTTTTCCCTAAAATCTAGGGATGAGGCGCCCTTCTTCTCTATGTGGCCAAATTAGGTGAAATAAAGTGTAAATGAATGTATTAACCAAGATATAGGAGTATAATCTACGTATAAACTAGTGTAAGTTAGGGTTATGCTCCAACCGTAAAATGGTACATTGAGCTACTGGGTGGAACATACAAAAACTTTAATTAGATGGTTTTGGTCTTTCTCAACCACTTCCAGTTGTCGATTCGTTACAATGTTGGCATAGAAATTTTTTCGGACCTACACCAACATAAAGCCATGCATATCTCAGACCATATCCAAGAGGTTGACCATATCCATATGCATATCAAAGGTAGATAGAAGAGGTTGATCAAAGCCTACATTCCTCCAGATTTTCTGTTGGAGTGGTTCCTTATGTCCTTATTGCCTTATATTTTGAAGGATGTCTCTACATCCGGAGTAACATCTGAGGAATAATCTATTTTCAAAGCCCAACAATTGGACCTAATATTCTCATTCTGGGATTTTGTATGAAATTCTTCCTGATTTGTCGCAGTCAAACTATGACCCTAGACAAAATCCAAGGCCTCATGCTGATGGCATCATAGGCTTTGCAAATGCTAAGTCTACAGATTTGGTGAGGAACCAGTTGAAATATTTGTCCCTAAGCTAGCTTGTAGTAGGAAAATCTTTGGCTTCATCCTCCACTCCCACTCATTCAACAGATGTGCATTCTGTACAGTTGTCGGCCAACCCAAATGGTAACCAACAACCAGGAGGGAATAGAAGGAAAGGACGAGGTAATAATCGTATGTGTGGGAAAAATAATAACAAATCCAAATATGACACTAGCAATGATATATCGAATAATAATGTTGGTGAGGGCAAGAAATAAAAATGGAAGGTGAAGTTTCCTTGTAAACTTTGTAAAGACGATCACCTTACCCACCTATTCCCCAAAATCAAGGAAGCCTTGAGGTTCTTATCACAGCCACCCGTTGTGCTGACAAATCCATTTCCACATAATCAACACATGGCCTCAAAACCCCTCGACACATGAAGGTGGCCATCTATGTGTCAATATGGTCAAGTCTTAGATTGATGTAGCCACTCGATCTCATGATTAAGGTTATTCACAGACTGTTGTAGGTCCATAGTATCCTCCTCTTCCAGAAACGCCCTTGCAGATATAAAAGTCGGAACCTCCACCTCGTATTCCAAAAGGAGTACTAAAATACTCTTCCCACAATCCTAATGCCAACGTTGCCCATAAATATTCGATTTTCAAAGATCTGGGTCAAAACTATTATGCAATGTTGGCTTTGGAGGTGTTCTAGATAAGTCCTTCACAGAGGAATGCCTTATTATCTACTTTAGGAGCCCTAGACCTGTGTGGATGAAAGGTTATTAAGATTAACATCACGGATCTTAGGCCTTGCTTACCTTACCACATGGCCTTTCAAATCCATGTGGATTACATGAAAATTACCATCAAATGCATTGTAATTGATGAAGGTGTTGTGACATGTGTGATGTCCCTAACCTGTTGGAAAGCCATTGGTTGTCTGACTCTATCCCAATCTATGACTATGTTGACCAATTTTGATGGGTGTTCATTCCAACCCCACGTAACTATTCCCACTTTTCCAGTCCAGTTAGGTGGAAAGACAGTGGAGGATGATGTCTAAGTGGTTGATGCACCTCTCGAATATAATTTAATACTAGGGAGTAATTGGATTTATGCCATGCCAACAGTTGTGTAGTCCATTTTCTACACTTTATGTTTTCCTCACGAAGGGAAAATAGTGACGATTGATCAATTGTCCTTTGCACATTCTATTCCTAATACATCATTTGGACCTTTGGTCCCTGTGATTGACAATTATCTTCAGGAAACTAAGGATGTTGGTTTCAAAATATATTCCTCTCTCATGGATAGATTTGATTTCATGGCAGCAATTCATCTCATTCATGTCATTTCCAATGAGTCTTCGTCGTCGATGAGGTCCATTCCTTTCTGTACTTCATATTTCAATGACCCTTGTACCCTACCTTTCTCGAATATGTCGTACAAAGTTCAGTCGCACTTTGGGATGGAAATGCCACTGTCAGCGGTAGAAATTACATATCAGTCTATTCTTGACGCTATTGATGACCCATATCCCGTCTCCTCGTAGACGGAAAAGGAGGATCTTGTTCTAGAGACCATATGGGTTGTCCAATATTATTGCTCACATGATTTCCTCGATGATAATTTACCCTCGGAGGAAGCCATCTTATAGGCCATTTATGCTCCTGATAGGCCTTGAGATGATATGCATCATCGCTCCTATTTCCTCCCAAATCTTGTTAGGATCAAACAAGACGACTTTAGATATACCTTGACTGAGATGGTCGATCACACTGTGGTTCCAATAGATACGCATGGTATTTATGTTGAAGGAAACATGGAGAAAATTTCTCCTACCATCACAATCAAAATATCTCGAGTTCCTGGAAAAATAGAGAACGTATATATTAGTGCAGATTGATCGCCTAGAGAAATTTAGATCTACATCGATCTCTTCAAAGAATTTTTTCATATATTCACTTGGTCATACGAAGAGATGCCAGGGATCGACCCCAACAATTTCGAACATGATATAAAGACCTATCCAGATGCTATACCTATTTGACATTGTCTTAGAGTTGTTAATTCCCTTGACTGAATGGGTATCTAACCCTATTCCCGTGAATAAAAAATAAGGAACCATCTGCGTATGTATGGATTTTCGAGACCTAAACAAGGCTTGTCATAAAGATAACTTCTTGACTCCTTTCATTGATCATATTCTTGATGAATCCGTAGGAAACAAAATCTTTTCTTTTATCGATGAATTTTCAAGGTATAATCAAATTCAAATCAAACCCGAGGATCAACATAAGACGACATTTATTTTTCCTTGGGGTACTTTTTCATACCGGAAAATGAATTTTGGCCTTAAAAACACTGGAGAAACCTTCCAATGTGCCATGACCTTTGATTTTAATGATATCAAGCATATTGTCTAAACTTACCTAGATGATCTTGTTGCTCACTCTCACAAGAGAGCAGATCACTCCACTCACCTGCGATTAGTTTTTGAGAGATGTCATTACTATCACATCTAGTTGAACCCTCACAAGGGAATCTTCTGCATTAGGTATGGTAGTATTTTAGGATTCTTAGTATATTAGGATGGGATAATAGTAGATCCTATGAAGGTTGAGGCAATAATTCAATTGCATCCCCCGCGCAACATCGAAAACTTCAAGGTTTACATGGGAAGGCTAATTTCTTGCGTCGGGTCATAGTGAACTATTCCAATTTAAATAAGGGTTTCATGCGTCTTTTTAAGAAGGATACTCTGTTTATATGGGATGAGAGAGCCTAGGAATCCTTCGATTCTCTTAAGAAATATTTGGTATTGTCACGTTTGTTGAAGCCTCCAAACTAGAGTAGAGACTATATTATTTATGTCATCACGTCTGAAGGGATGGTTGGTATGGTTTTGGTTTAGGAGGATGATCAGATCCATGAGCACATTGTCTACTATCTCAGTCGAAACCTAGTCGGTCCTGAACTTAAATACTCTCACGTAGACCAACTAGCTTTGGTTTTTGTACATGCAGTTCAAATATTATGACATTATATATTACTTTGCAAAACTACCATAGTTACAGATATCAATCCATTTCAATACATCCTCACCAGACGTATCATAGTGGGGAAATATAATAAGTGGATTATTATTTTGCAAGAATATTATCTCAATTTTGCTTCGGCAAAGTCTAAGAAATCGTTAGTTTTTGCCGAGTTGATATCGTACTTCCCTCGACTAGATGAAGACATTTTTCATGACAATTTTTTCATGGATGAACATATCTTCCCTATCTCGTCTTCGTACCCCTGGTATGGAGACATTCTAATTTACCTTCAAACCTTGAATTTATCCCAACATCTATCGAGAGATGATCGATGATGTATATGTCATCAGGATAAAAATTACCTTAGCATTGGTGACACTTTGTATGGTCGAGGAGTAGATAATATTTTACATCATTGCTTGAATCACAAGGAGGTTGAGTCTATTCTCAATGACTATCACAATGGGGCTTGTGGTGGTCATTTATCCAGGCTCGTGACAACCCAAAAAATATTGCGATCTTGTTATTTTTAGCCATCAATTTTTAAATATTGTATTGAAGTGGTCAAGAAGTGTCACCCTTTCCAGGTGTTCACTCTAAAAATGTGTTCGCACCCATCCCTCTTCACCTAGTCATCACCATCAGTCCCTTCACCAAGTACGGGGTAGATTTTATGGACTGTAACCCAACTTCAATTGGGGGGCATAAACATATCATTGTGGTCATGGATTACTTCACTAAATGGGCATAGTCCATGCCTACCATTAAATATGATGGTAAGACTACATCATTCTTCGTATTCAACCAAATTATAACCTGATTTGGAATCCCAAAAGAGATTTTTATTGATCATGGTAGTCACTTTCAGAATGAAATGATGAAAGAGTTAGCAACAAAACTAGGGTTTAATCATGGTCATTCTTCCCCTTATTATCCCTAGGAAAATGGACAAGTAGAGGCTGTGAATAAATCTCTCAAGAGAATATTGCAAAAAACTTTCAGCCAGAGTAAGTCTGTCTAGAATTTGATTCTTTACCCTACACTTTGGGCATATCGAACCCGGTAAAGAATTCCACTGATTTTTCTCCTTTTTAGTTAATACATGGTGTGGAGTCGATTATTCTGATTGAATGCAAAATCCCTTCCCTCAAGTTGGAAATTGAGCTCCTGCCTGACACATCTGATCCCAAAGAACGTCGTGTGCACCTAGGGCATCTCGATGAGCAACGTCGAGATGCCTCTACAACCATTGAAGAAAATAAATGACATGTTAAGGTTAAATATGATAGATTTGTCTATCATCGACAGTATGTTGAGGTTGACTTGGTTCTCCTGTATGACCAACTAAAGAACCATTGGGGCCAGGAAAGTTCAACCCCATGTGGCAGAATCCTTATATCATGTTATGTGTCTTAGAGAAAGGAGCCTATGAATTAGAATATTATGAAGGGAATATACTGGATGAGCCCATAAATGGGCTCTACCTTAAAAGATATTACGCTTAAGCCCTCAAATATTGGGAGTGACCTTTTGTATACTAGTGTATGTTAGTGTATATCCATATTTTCCTTTTTGTCATTGGTTTGCTTATCATGTTTTCCCTTGGTTGGCAGATGTAAACAGAGTCTTCAATTTACTTAGTATTTGCAGATAGTTCCAGTCATCATACACAAAACATGGATTATGTTGCTTGGGTCATTTACTCACCCAAGGGCCAACTAGTGTCTTCAAGTGGTGTTCATCTAGATCCATCAACGAATAATGTGGTTGAGTATAGTGTTGTTATAAAACTATTACATGACACCATTTCACATGGTGTTCGATATTTAGAGGTTCTCCTGGACTCCCAGTTAGTCTTATGTCAGTTAAATGATATTTATCGTGTGCGAGACCCTACTCTACTCCGATGATTCCTACATGTATGACTTTTGGAACAATACTTTGATTTTATTACTTATAATCACATACCTATAAGTTATAATCATGTATCTGATGCATATGATAATTATATTTTAGATTGGCATTCATCACATAACTAAGAAAAGGAAACACATTCATGAATGTACACATTGTAACATATATAAGTAAATTTGAAGACCAATTTTTTTTATATATTTATTCTTTTCAAAAAATATGGTATCATAGTACAAAATGGGTCTCACACCCTCAAAATACATATATAGCCGGTATATAATATGAGAATGGAATATACGCCTGTGGCACCAGAGGCATATCATGATAGCACAATACAGTGTTTGTGAGATGCCAGAACAGTTGTACCCACACAAGGGTTACACCCACCACCTATCGCTACATAGCCTCTGGCAGATCCTCCACTTGAACCATATGAATTATGTGCGTCAATAAAGACAAGTTCCCCTACACATTCTGCAACACTCTCTCCACATCTCCTCCTGTGTTCTCATCTTCCTGGATCCTCTGTCGATGTCATGGGAATCCCTCTAGCCTTCGTGGACCTACATCTACGTGACAAAGAAATCATTAATACTTGATACCATACAAAAATATTTGAGTTTTTTATTCTTTTTGAAAAACACAAAAAACTGAAATATATAAAAACATTTCTTACCAATATCACCGTAGGCAAAACTTGGTGGAAAAGGCATATCCAGATCACCTCTATAATCGATCCCGATGTAAGAGTATTCTTCAATGGCTATGACTTGTCGACGCCACCAGAAAAAGAACTCATCATTGTAGGGAGTTGACACCCTACCATGTCCTAGCCGCCTCATCACATTGGTCCACCATGACATGGATGGATAATGCTATCCATGTGGAGTAATATCTACTCGAGGGTTCAATCATGGAACTCACTCAAAGAAAAAACTATAAAGAATGGATGCAAATATGAAATTTCTCTTTTTCCCTTGTTTGCAATCTATCAACTGGCTCTTCATGTTAGCCAGTAGTGAGATACACCAGTCATAAAAAGTGGGTCATAAACACTCCACCGCATAGAACATGAGTGGCCTTGATTCCTGGTGCAATGAGGCTGACCCTAAAATACATGTAAGTACAAGCACGATGATCTTTAATCTTAGGTTCTCGATCACCCTGATTGGGAGTTGGCTCCCTACTTTATCTGTTCTTGCAACACAGTGGGTGGCAATGTACTCCTCCATAGTCATACCACCCCCAATCCCTCGAGACTTGAGATTCACTACCTCAGCTCGACGAGACAATCCTGTGATAAAATATATGTCATCGACTTCAATCCTCAATGGTTTCCCATCGAGTTTGAAGGCCTTTGTCTCTGAATCCCAATAGTTTACTAGCAGCTGGAGTAACCTCACTTGAGCCCTCATTCCTTTGAGAGCCCAAAATTTATAAAGGCCACAATTTTTTAAATCTTGTTGGCCCCCCGCATCCCTTCCCACTTCTGCATATATCTCTTTATGCTCCCTCTCCCTCCATTTAATCACCATCTTGCAAAAGAAAAGACATTTGTTTGAGTTAGATCCTTTCAAAAATGTGTTCATGGACTTGTACGTGGGCTAACATGGTAACAGTCACGTATAGGGTTGCATATACGCAAGCAATATTTTATTTTATCATGTATATGGGGGCATATACGTGACCCGATGAATTATCACCCGCATATGCCCTAATTTACATATTATGCCCTCCAATACTCAAAAAATGTGGCCTAAAATTAAATTTTAAACCATTGCAATTGAAATAGAGGAGATGGGAACTTAATTGATCCAGATGGTTTATGATTCCGTTGATCATAGCTCCTGCAATTGAAACTTGAAGATCATGGGAAAAATGGACTAAAATGCATTATGTGGGTGAAAAAACTCGAATGGTATGGTAAAATGGTCTATTTTTACTATTAGTAGAATTTTTTTATCCACTTCATATAGTTTGTGCTAATTTTTTGACCTTATGGACTAATAATACAGTGGAAATATTTTGTTTTTGGTGGTTTTGTCCAGGATTTTTTATGGTTTCCAGCGTCATACTTTCCATTCATGCATTCGAAAGGTATATTCTTTCATCAGCATATAGGACAGGTTGTCACTCCAATTTGCACACTTTCATCATTCTATGACCGTGATCCATACACCCTAGGTATGAACCCATTTATTAGAGACACATAACCTTCTTACTGCTACTAGAAATGTCGTTATTAAGTGATAGAGGCTTACCAAATGTGGGTGTCCTAGTTAGAATCTTTGTGCTATTTTGTGCCCATGCAGAAACTATTCCATAGGATCGGGAGTTCCTTGTAGCTCCGATATAACTTTGTGCTCGAACCCCATATTCTTACTCACAAGCATTTTGACCGTTACCTATGGGACTCCCCCCGAGTCTTGGTTAAGCTCTTTTTTGACTCTCTAAAAAATGAAAATATTATCAAGTGAATTTGTCTCTTTCACACTCGTTAAATGGATTTGAAAGGACATCTATTTGGTGTAAGTTTAACCATTTTTTCGAACCAAGTAGACTACTTACAAAAAAGGAATACTCTAGTCACCATTGGCTAGAAGAGTTCTCCTGGGTATTATTTTATACATTTTCAGGCCTAAGGGACTATATCTATGAAAAAAGACATTCTTTGGAGTTAAGTTGCAATCACATTCCATCATCCTTCTTGCAGTATTGAGCCTATTTCTAGTTCCTATTTTCTCGTTATAAACCTCTTACCTCATCAATTTGCATCACTAGCCAAGAAGAGACTTTTTTATATCCTTTGCAACTTAACACCTTGTACCCTAAGAGGAAACATCCCCCCGAGTGTCCATGCCCCACATGCACTTCCTTGCATTGAGCATAGGTATGTTCCACTATTTGGAGCTAGTTTCTTACTCAAGACACTCATTTCCTCTCCTGTATCATAGCATTTATGCACTTATGAGAAAAAAAAAAGACGGGCACGAAAAGAATATTATCTCATATCAACAACAGTCATGTCACCTATGAACAAAGCACAAACGTTTGATTCCACTGCCATCCAAAGTTTGGGTTTAGCATGACCTTAGGAAGTTGATCTCATTACTTAGAGTTTACTCCTCCAACTGGTTATTCTGCCAGTCCATATGGAGAGTCTTTTTATTCCTCCTGCATCATGAAGTTTTATCATCAAGTCTATGTTGTCTGAGTTATCCATCTGTCTCATGATATTTTTCAAAGGAAGTCTATAAGCCTATGTCGACCATTTCTTAGAACTCTTGACTTTGCATGTTGGCTATACCCTTAGTGTATCTCAAAGTCACGTGAAGTTGTAGTCCTACCATGCACCTGGTCCTACTTTCATTATGGGTAGGTAACCTTGAACCCAACAGTTGACATCTCCTCATTGGTTGCTAACTAGGGGGTTTACCTTGTGTTCGACGAAAATAAATTTATTCGCACATTGGGATTCATGTAGTGTCTTGGATTCCATTATCCTTATTGGTGGTTTCCTCACCTTTGTCGATGGTTTTTCTTATTGGATTCTATTCATAGGATCTCTTTTGTGCACTACTTGCATTTTGTTCATGCGAGAGATGCATAGGGTTTTTGGTTCATGAACATCCTATTCATCGAAGATCCTCCTAATCATCAAGCTATTTCTTTTTACTTCATGTTGATTGATGAGAGATGCCCTAATTATCTCCTTTCAACAGGTCTCTTTCCATCAACTTCAACTCATCTATTCTGGAAATGAGGCCTAGATTCCTATGAGTACCTAGAGGCTTGCAGTCATCAATGGTAGGTTCTCCCACCATCGATAGTTAGGAATACATCAATGTCTCCTTATCGATGGATTCTTCAAGTGTTCAACCTCAACACCCTTATTCACACTTGTAGAATGTACTCGATGCCTTGATACCTACTTTCATTATTGGTAGGTTGTCTCACATTTGTTAATGGTATACCTTAATGACCAGTAATCAAATGAAGTCTCATTGTGTTCGACCTCAACTCCTTTATTCACATGATGTAAACTTTCACCTTCAGCGGATAGTGTACAATACCTCCAACTTACAATAGCAACTTTCCTAATATGTTGTTGCATTTCATTGGAATAGTACCTATATGACTTCAGTGATCATGGGAGATCAGATTGTACTTCATTGTATACATATACATTCAGATTTATTTTGAGACTAGATTCCATTGTGCCTTTTTCGTGACTATGAAAACCTATGGCATATGTCTTATTTTTATTTCCTATTCATGTCCATGAACAACTATTTGGTATATTTCCACATGGATCTTCATTGTAATTCATATTGGCAGCCATGTGTACAAAGTTATTATGGATTGTAATATTCTCATGAGTAAGTAGCACTTCCAGTTGAGTCTCCATTACTCCATTTATGGGAATTATAATGTATTCCATCCATCGCATATAGTCATCTGACCTCACACATTAGGGGGTATATGTTACAACAATTTTTTCCTCATGCCATGCAACTTTCTTGGATGGCCTTTCCATTTCCCTATGCAGACTTGAAGTCCCCTTTTGTACCTTCCAGAGCCAAAAAACATATTTTTCCACATATATGTGCCCTATCTATTAGACAACAAGAATATACACAAGTTGCTCCACTACAACCTACGTACATTGGGTTTGGTGCTCAAAACTAAAAATTATGTCATATTTCCATGCCATGTTATGATATCCATGATCCTTGACCTTCCATATGATGGAAGCGCTCTATCTCGGCCCTTCAGTTTCATTTCAAGGTTATAAATTGAGCCATATCCAAGCCTTGAAAAATAGAACAATTCAACTTTGAGAGTAAAGAAACTCTGGAGAAATTTCACTTCATATGGAGTCTGCATCCCTTTGTCCTTGAAACTATGAACCCCTTGTTCAGCCCCCAAGCTCTTCCTTCTTTTTGATGGAGAACCTCATTATCTCTTTTTTATGAGCTTGTCTTTGGTGGAGAATTGAAGCGGTGGAGGCCCAACTAGAGGGAATTGGTTTCTCGGTTCTAATATGTGTCATTACAAAAGTTTGTCACCTATATACTTCTACTGATTATTTTAATAGAAATACTCTTCTCTCATCCAATTGATATCTTGCAAATATTTGAATTATTATTCCATGGGAATATTTGTCATGTATGTTAATGTATTATTCTAATATATATGTTAACACTATATATTGTCACCATTTTCTTGTGTATCTTGGTTGTGGAGGACAAGTTGCAGGTATAAAACTTTGATTTGTGTGCTCAACGGTGGTCTTCATCAAACATCCAGACAAGGTAGGCTCTTGGCCTTGTCTTGTTAGCATTTAATTTATATAGAATATTTGAGATTAGAGTTTATTTTTGCGTGTCATTCTATTTGTTGTGGTTTACCCCATGCCGTAGAGAGATTTTCCTCATAAAAATAGTAAATGTTGGCACAGGGGAAGACCCGGGGTTCGGCTCCAAGAGCGCACCAACAAGCCCTAGCTATTGGCCCTTTCGGCAGCACCTACAAAATAGATGCAGTCTCACCCGAAGAAGCTATGAGGGGATTGCAGGACAAAAATGTCTACAACCAAGGGGAATATCAAGTGGATCTAGTACAGAATAACACAACATGCATATATCACTTATCAAGCAAGATCTACTCCTCACAACTATAGATCTGATCTACCATAGCAATGAAAATAACAATATAACAATGGCCAAGATCAAAGAATCAATCACACATACGACACAAAATATATGTGGTTCACCCTCTCTCTAGGGCTACGTCCACAGAACTGTGCTTATGATATATTAAGGTAAAGCATACAGTTCTTGTCTGTACTCTCAGCTAGGAGATCTTCTTTCTTCTTCTCTCTTTCTCTCCCCTTCTTGTGCACTCAGCTGCAGGACTCAATCTTCGCACCCAACTGAAGATATTACAATACCAGAAGGCTCTCACACTTATCTCTTCTCTCTCACAATACAATAATCCCTCATCACACAATACAACTAGATCAACAACAATATCGTACCAACCCGACCCTAGTCCTCTTGATCTTTATTGATACATTACAATCACTCACCGACAGCCTTAGGTCAAAGCCTAGGTGTGAAAACCCTAGATACCAAAACCCTAGGTGCCTAAAACCCTATGTCAACTTGACCTGCATTTTCTGGGTTTTTCGAGCCTGTCTTTCCTTCCTTCTCATGTGGTTCTCCAAAGCATCCAACGGTGGATTTTTCCTCTTGCTGAGTTCTCCATAATCCTTAATCCTTGCTGATATATCATCCTTGATATCCTCATCCAACGGCTTTCTTTTTTGTACTTCTCTCTATCTATTATTCACTTTTGCCCACTTCAACCCAGTAATAGTCACTGTGTACTCCCACACAGTTCGCATTTCACCTTTTCTTCCGTAATCTTTACTTGCTTCCATAACCAAGGGCCAACAGGCCCCTAACACTCATTGTGACTCATCCTGAGGCACTTCATATCTGATCCTTTTGTTTTACTTCGACTTTGGGTTGTGGAGTGCAGCCTTTAATTTATGCCTTATGCCTCCTCTCCATCCTTGTGCAGACTGTCTTTTCTATGTCTGGTACGTAGTTTCAACTGCACCTGGTACCTAGACCCTTTTTTTCCTTCTTCTTACTAAGAGCTGCAAGGAAAATGGCTGTCATAGTACAACTTCAGTCGAATCCCATTCACCAAACCTTCCTTCCATTCTCCTTTCAATGTCTTCAACTGTGCATCTCCTCCTTCTGTAACATAGGTGACCTCATATGGCCCGAGCTAATGCATTCTGAACTTCCCAGGATGTTTCAGGAAATTATTGTCATACACCAGTACTAGATCACCTTGCTTGAATGCCTTCTTATTGATGTGCCTATCATGGTAGGCCTTTTCTCTTTCCTTCAGAACCTGCTGATGGAACCTTGCAAAAAACATGTCTTCTTCCAGTTCAACCAACTGTGCAAGTCTCTCGTGAATAAAACCAGTGTCATCCATGTCTGTAAAAGAAACAATTCTTAAGCTTGATACCAAATATTACATTGGGACAACAACGTCAAGGCCATATACCAACTTGAAATAAGTCTACATTGTTAATTTCTTACAAGTGGTTCTATGAGACCAAAGTACTGCAGGTACTCTTAAATCCTAGTCATCCTTGTTCACACTGCAAATATTCATCAATGTTGTCTCCAAGATTTTGTTGAATGCTTTAACTGTTCCATTTGCTTGAGGATGATAAGGTGTGCTCTTCTGATGGTGGACTGCAAATTCCTTAGTCAGGGCTTCAACTATCTTATTGATGAAATGTGTGCTTTGATCACTCATAAGGATCTTGGGGTATCCAAACCTAGTTATAATGTCATCAAATATGAAGTGTGTAGTTGTAGTTGCACTACAGTCCTTAACTACTCTTGCTTCAACCCATCTAGTCAAGTATTTTGTCGCATTAATGATGTACCTTGCTCCTGTGCGCTTTCCTGGTGGGTTTATGGGTCCCACGAAGTCAATGGCATACTTATCAAATGATTGTAGGGTCAAATGCAATGCTAATAAAATTTCATCTCTTCTGGATGGTTTCCCAACTCTTTGGCATACATCGCAGGCTTTGGCATAATCTTTAGCATCTTTGTGTAAAGTAGGCCACCAAAGGCCAGCTCTTAGAACCTTCTGCGTAGTTGGTTTCCCTACGTAATGTCCTCCTGTGATGCATTCATGAGATTTTGTGAGGATCAATGGTCCCTTTGCCTCCATAAAACACCTCCTTAATATCTCATCAGGTCCCATCTTGTATAGTTGTCCAGCTATAAGTGAAAAGTTTACAGTGTGCATCACTAGTTGTTTCTTCTGGGGAATTGTATACTCACTAGGTGCCATTCCTGTTGACAGGAACTGGACAATGTCTATGAAGTGGTCATCGATCATTCTAATGGCTAGAAGTTGTGCATCCAGCAGTGTATTCTCCAGACTGGTTGACTCTTCTCCATATTCCAATATTGACAAGTGGTTAGGACCTTTGTTCATTCTTCCCGGTTTAACCACGACTTCGAAGTCATATTCCTTAAATAACAGCAACCATATGCATATTCTCCCCCCCAACACTATCTTGTTGACTAGGTACTTCAATGCAGAGTGATCTGTAAACATTTTAAAGTGTCCTCCCAACAAGTGGCGGAATTTCCGCAACGCATACACCATGGCTAATCCTTCTCTCTCTGTAGTGGTGTAATTAATTTCAGCTGTAGATAGCTTTCTTCTAGCAAAAGATAATGAATGGTTGATATACCCTTCTCCAGGTTGTGCTAACACTACTCCTAAGGCAATAGAATATGCATCGAAATTCACATGAAACTCCTTGCTCCAATCTGGGAAGACCAGCATAGGTGCAATAACCATCTTTTGTTTCAGTGTGTCAAAGATCTTCTAGCATTCTTCTATCTAGACAAAATGATAGTCTTTCTTCAACATCTTCTCCATTGGCGTAGTAATCTGGGCATATCCTTTGATAAATTTCATGTAATATCCAGTATGGCCCAGCGTAGTGCGTAGTTGTTTGACCGAAGTGGGTGGTGGAAAATCAACTATAATTGCAATTTTGGATGGGTCAACTAGTAATCCCTTCTTGCATACAATATGACTTAATAACACTCCAAATGGTGAGAAGAAGATGCAATTATTCAGATTCAAATAAATTTGACACTACCTACATTTTTCCAACATTAGCCTTAGACATTCAATATGATTTTGCAACAAACTAAAAATTGTCCAGTCATCAAAATATGCTTCTAGAAATTTATGCAAAAATTCTTTGAACATTTTGACCACCACCTTGGAAAAGATGGCTGGGGCATTCTTCAAGCCAAATGGAATTACTGTATGCTAGTAGGATCCCCATTCTATGGAAAACGTGGTCTTATGACAATCCTCCTTGGCAATTTGGATATGATGGTATCTTGAAAATCCATCTGTAAAATAATATACCTCCTGGACTCCCACGTTATCTAACACTTTGTCAGTGAATGGTGTGGGAAAGGGTCATGTAAAAAATCATCGTTCAACTTCCTAAGGTCTATGTAGATCCTGATCTCACCTGTCTTCTTGTCTTGCACCACCATAGGGCTGATCAAATCTGATTCTTCAATAGGTTCTATAATCCCTGCTTCCAGCATTCTGTCGAGCTCAATATTCACTTTTTCCTTATATTTTGGGTTCAATCTGTAGGTTCTTTGATTGAATGTCTCCGCATCTAGTTTCAAAGGTATTCTCATGTCTCCCATAGGTCCATTGATACCCTTCAAATCAGTGAACTTGGTCAGAAACAAGTCCTGATATTCGTGCAACAATTTTGTAATCTTGTCAATGGTAGCAGCATCCCAATAATCTCCGACATTGGCAAGCTTTGGTGTCTCCTCTGTTCTAATATTGATTTTTTTAATCTTGATTGGTTGTCCAATGAATGGTAACTCAACTCATGGTCCTTCCACATCGCTTTGGCCTTATTTCTCTGTGATGTTCACCTTCCTTGGATCATCTTCTTCATCGACATTGATGTTGTAACAACTCTGCAGTTTCTAGAGGGGCCCAGTCCATTCGTCATCTTCTTGTTCCAAAGGGAGGCTAGATTCCTCTTCAAATAATTTTTGTCTCACAATATGTAATGCTTGATCTAATAAAGGATATTCTCTTTCAAATAAAAAGGTGGTTACAAAATTCGGAGTCATACCTTCCCAGTCTGTAGTTATGAGGCACAGCTCTACTTGAAGGTACCAGTTGATAGGGGTAGTATCCAGCATGTTAATGAATTTCTACACCCATTTTTCTCGAGGAACATTGCTCTAGGCCTCTTCACAGCTTTTCACATGGTCCTTTGGGCATCCTCGACCTGTGTACCTTACTTCACATCTTTTTGCTTGTGCTGAGAACCATGTTGTCATCAAAGTACGACATTGTATCCAGTCTATGATATTACTTTTGTGTGTCCCCCGCCATCTTGTTGGTGTGGATTTCAGGGTATCATCCATTTCCAACAATATTTGTTGTGTTGGTGCACTTGTTTCAAAGTCTGATAGGAAGGCTTCTAGAGGATTTAGACCATCAAATGTGGGTAAGCTACTTACTGTTGTGCCAATCCAGCAAACTTCTTTGGTTAATCTAGCACATCTTCTTGTAGATACTTCATACATCTAGTTCTGCCAGTTCTTCAGTGCTTCTTCTAAATTTGATGAACACGTGTTGTCACTTCACCAACTTAGGTTCCCATCAGTTGTAGGATTAATGTAATCTTGTTGTCTGGTTGTTAATTTGTATATGTTTTCCATTTCATATGCGTGGTATTCCTCTATGATGGGTTCTATGTATCACTGACCTTCATCTAGATCTAAAGGTTCAATGACCCTAAGGCCATCTTTCTCAAATTTTATACATCACTTCTTTAGATCAACAAGAGTGGAATTATTGAAGGCCCAATAAATTCCTAACAACACCGGGTAAGGGCAGTTGTCATCAATAATTTCAATGACCTCAAAATCTGCAAAGGTCCTCACTCCGTCAATGTCCACAGGGACATGTTCCAATCATCCAAATGGGCTGACATCTTGCTGGTTAGCCATGAGAAGCTTGATAGGGGAATAGATCAAATTGGGTTTTCCCATCAGTGCCCATGTTTGCTTCACCATGACATTAACCTCCAACCATAAGTCGAGGACCACATAGTCTATGTCATACTCTCCTATTTGAGCATTCAAGTGTAATTATTTATTTGTCCTTCTTCTTATTGAAATTTGGTGTACTGCCATATTCAGTAAGGTGTCTATCTTTCCTAGCTCGTATTGTCTGATCAAATTCTTAAACATTAGCATTTTCAAATTCAACCAATCTACTGTATCTTCAAGACGTTCTTTTCATGCAACAACATCTTGATTCTCAACTTCAAAAAATGTAAAAATTTTCCTCTAGGTCCCTTGAGGTTTAGTGGCATGTTAGGGTCTGCTCCATGAGGTTCAGCATATATCAGTTGTATTTGCGGATTCTTCTAGGGTCCTCGTCTTTCCTTAAGCTTAGCTAGCAACACAGGACATTCCTCTATAACATGCTCAAAAGAGTTTCAATAACTGTAGGTGGTACAAGGGTTCTGACAGTCCCTTGCCAAGTGTCTGAGTTGTGCAAAGTTATAACAGATTATCTGTCCTCGGCCTCAGCCCATACCTCCTCCTCGTCCTCATCCTCTGAATCCACCGCGGGGGTTTTAAGTTTCCTCTTCTTGGGGAGTTGTATTGCATAGTGTTTCCTTTTTTTGTACTTTGCCTTGGATATTGTATATGTCCCTTACCCTTTCATGCATGATATCATAAGCTCAACAATCCCTATCATCATGCCCTACTGACTTACATAATTTGCAATACAAATTTTTGGGTGTCTGAACGTATTTTTACATGTAATAGAACTCACCAGGGAGATGTTTGTTTCTACATACTTCACACCAGGGTAATGTGACTTTATTCAAAGGACTCGGAGCTCCAAAGGCCAAGTATTCATGAAATAGGGGGAAATGTTCCTTGTCATGGCCTTCTGATTTGCATATAATACACCAAATGTCTTTTCTTTTGTCTTTCCCCTTGTCTTTCTTCATATCCTCAACCTGTAAAGACAAACTATTTGGTTGACTCATGATTTGGCTTATAGCTGAGATGGATTCTCCCATAGGGGATGATTCAATATTCATGGAGATCTCCAATGCCTAAGCCTATGAAGAAATATTCTATTGCATTAGAGGAACACTGATATGTGGTAACAGGGTGACGATGAACCATTCCTTTTTCTGCTAATCGGGGATCTGAAACGTTAATCGACCTGTTAGGGTCTTGAATCTCTAATCGAACTCCCAGACAGGTTCTGCTACCTTCTGCTTGATCTCTTTCAGCTATGTAATACATTATGACTCCAATTTAGGTTTATTAAACTCTTCAATCAGTGCATTATTGATCTCATTCAGTGGCTTAGGTTGTGCTAGTGCTTGGACAAGTCTCATGTACCAGCTCAGTGCGTGATCCCTTAGCATAGTGTTGAACTGGGTTCTTTTGAAAGCTTCATTAGTGACATTTTTAATGTTCCATACGGCCTCACACAGGAACCAGTGTTGATTTAGATATTTAGATCCATCTCCCCTAAAGATAGGGAGCCACATCTCATCTGCCATAGAGTTTCCTAGGTTTCTTGTCTGAGTATAAGCTGAGTTGCTAGTAATACCACTCTAAGGACTCTGGTGGCTCTGACTATTTTGATGTCTTAGTGAAACTGAAACAATANAACGTTCTTCGTCTATCATATGCCTCTTCCCCACTGTAGAAACCCTCTTCTCCATAGTTTTTCTTAAACAGGTCCTTAAGGTGAACCCCTATGAATACTCTCACATTGCACGTATGTCCATATTTTGTGTCACTTCCGCTGTCTGAATTCTTAAACATTAGCATTTTCAAATTCAACCAATCTATTGTATCTTCAAGATGTTCTTTTCATGCAACAACATCTTGATTCTCAACTTTAGAAAATGTAAAAATTTTCCTTTGTGTCCCTTGAAGAAGTATCTCTCAGCTTGGCTATATGACTCGACTCTGTCAACAACAAACTTGGTGATATACCCTCCAATGGTTCTATTGAACCAGTGATCTACTTCTCTTGATACGGTGTTATCAACTCCCTTGACCCTCTTGATCAATGTCGATGTCTAAACAACAGGAGGTCTAGATATGATCTTGAACTGGGTATCGGCTAACCTAGCTAACCACTCATATAGCTCTTGATGGATCCCTCCAAAGAAGATATCATGTATGTCAGTAAAGATATATTTCCCTAGCCAATCCTCTATACTAATATTAGGGTTTTTGTTTTTGGCTTCAGTGAAGTCCTTCTCTTGCTCCTCTATCCACTTTTGAATCTTGGTCTTTGATGGAAACCACCTTGACATTCCATAAAAATATTCTTGTCCTGACAACAGAACCATTTGTTGTAACAGGGGCAGACTGTTCGATATTTATTCTTTGCACGAGTAGTAGTGTCACCTACCTTGGGAAGTGTGTCATGTATTTAGGTGGTTTTTTGGCACATGGTTTTTGCCAATGGTTTTCTATTTTCGGTTAAGGAATTAGGGTTTTGGACTAATCTAGGTCATTAGGTTAGGGTTTTTTATGCTGCTGGCTCCTATATGTATTTTGTATTGTAAACAATGCAACAAAATGAATGAATATAGAATATACTGGTTTTCCCGGTTTGGGTTTCCAGGGGAAAAATCTCTGTGTAATGTTTGTATTTGCCATTGTATCTTTTTTGTTCTTTTCTTAATATGTGTTTGCAGTAGATATTGTACAAGGTTAGGATTTACATTTGGTATCAGAGCTTTATTAGCTTCATGGGGACGCCTTTGTGGTCAAGGGTTTGGCTCGGGACTATGATAAGCCTTGTTACAGTGGGAGATCTATGGTATTGTTTTTCAGGTGAAAAGAAATGGCAAGAAATTCAAAGATGGAGATCGAGAAGTTTAATGGGAAAATCTTTGAGTTGCAGAAGCTCAATATGAAAGATCTTTTGGTGGACAGAGATCAGTGGATCGAGGTAGATCCAGGTACTGCATCTACAGGAACTTCTGTAGATGACTGGAAAAAGATGGATCGGAAGGCAAAGAGCACAATCCGACTGTGTCTCTTCGATTGGAAAAGTTGGGGAAGTTGTATCAGTCTAAGTCCCTGGTAAATAAACTATTCCTGAGAAAGAAGTTGTATAACTTGAGGATGAGAGATGGAGACTCGGTGGTAGAGCATTTGAATGCCTTCAATACTGT